>CAUYRH010142535.1:0-15493 GCA_963574655.1 Perodicticus potto | reverse complement strand
GAGAAAAGGGAACACTTCTACATTGCTGGTGGGAATGCAAACTAATATATTCCTTTTGGAAGGATGTTTGGAGAATACTTAGAGATCTAAAAATAGATCTGCCATTCGATCCTATAATTCCTTTGCTAGGTATATATCCAGAAGACCAAAAATCACATTACAATAAAGATGTCTGTACCAGAATGTTTATTGCAGCCCAATTCATAATTGCTAAGTCGTGGAAGAAGCCCAAGTGCCCATTGACCCATGAATGGATTCGTAAATTGTGGTACATGTACACCATGGAATACTATGCAGCCTTAAAGAAAGATGGAGACTTTACCTCTTTTGTATTTACATGGATGGAGCTGGAACATATTCTTCTTAGCAAAGTATCTCAAGAATTGAAGAAAAAGTATCCAATGTACTCAGCCCTACTATGAAGCTAATCTATAGCTTTCATATGAAGGCTAAAACCAAGTTATAGCACAAGAAATGGGGAAAGGGGCAAGGGAGGGGAGGGCAGGGGAGAGGATGGGTGGAGGGAGGATGACTGGTGGGATCACACTTACAGTGCATCTTACAAGGGTACAAGTGAAAATTTTTAAAAGTAGAATATAAATGACTTCATATAGTGATTTAAAGGCCATGAAGGCTATGTTAAATAGTTTAATGAAAATATTTTAGATTGTATATAAAGTCAGCATATTGTACCCCATGATTGCACCAATGTACACAATTATGATTTAATAAAAATTAAAAAAAAGAGAAATGCATATGACAGTAATTTAAAATATATGCATATTTTTATATGGTTAAGAAAATCATAACCAAAGTGTAATAATAAACATTTTCTGTACATAAGTCAATTTTTATGTGTCACAACAAAGCAGAATTTTCCTTGTAAATGGGAAAACAATAGAAAAAATCCTTCAGAACTTATGGACAGATAATTTACAGAAAAGGAAACCATATTGGCAACAAACATAAGCCTGTTTGCTCAACCACATTGCTAGTGAGGTAAATGCAAGTTAAAACAATGCTATTTCATTACAAACCTATCAGATTGGCAGCATTAAAAGCTGTGTGACTATCAAAAATGTGGGGGATGCTAAGTGATATCTAAAATTGGAAAACAATTTGGCAATATCTGGGATGGCTGATAATGTAGCCATTCCACTTCTAAATACATGTTTTGGAAAAAAGTTTAATGTGTGCATTATGACACATGCCAAATAATGTTCATTGAATCATTACTTACTGTAGTATGGTATTTGAGTATTTTAAATGTTCTTATTACAAATGCAGATAAAGAAAATATGATATATATAGAATATTTTTATTCATCAGTTAAAATGAATGAATATAATCTACTTGTTTTAATATGAATATATAAAATATATAATACTGAATGAGCAGCAATTTGGAGAAGACAAATGTAAAAACAATAAGGATATGTTAAAATTTGTTTGTGCATATATACATGCACAGTAACATATTAAGATCCCTGGGGAAATATTGTTCACAACATCAGGAGATTAGTTACTTCTGGTGAAAAAATGAAGAGAATAGAAGAAAAGCTACCAAGCTTTACTGTAAATTTTTTTTTCTTTAAAAGAAAGAATCTGAGCTAATCTTAGCAAATTTGCTAAATCTGAATGCATTTGGGGTATTCGTAGCATTTAAAATACGTTAATATTTAAGAAATGAGTCAGATAAATATCTATGAAATCTCCAACTTGCTCAGATATTTATGCCTTAAGTTTAACCGCTGTAAAATTATTACATGATAATGCCCTCATTTACTATAATAACTAAGGAAATAATGACCTGGAAGAGCCAATCTAACTTAAAGTTTTCATCAATTAAATGGTCAATCCACAATTGGCTGATTGAATGATTACATAAAGAAATTTGAATACTTTGATACACTATTGTTAAAGCATTTTAACATTCTTGTGAGATAGAAATCTGATAATTTGTCAATAATATGTTGTCTGAAATGCATATCAAGCACAATGTGTGCCTACCTGTGTGTGGTCGTATGTACTATGATATATATGATTATTATGATGTCACACATTTTATGTGATTAGGTACACCATATTAACAAATACATACACACACAAACAAGGATTTATAATTAACTGTCTAAGTATTACCAAGAAGGAAGAAAATCCTCAATTCTACTTTAGGAAAAGATATTAGAAAGAAGCATATCATAAATAAAAGTATTTCCCTTATTCTTTATTTTATAAGTTGAGAAATATTGTTATATCATTTTCCTAGTCTTGTGAATTTTAAGAAACTAGAACACATTTTGACTGTATCAAATGGCACATTTTTTGTATTCATTCAATCAAGCTCAAATTTTCTTTGGCCACTGGCAAATATGTATTGTTATAGATATTTATCTTTCTAGAAATAAATAAAAATATTTTGGAAAAATGACAGGGTAATAAGAAATTTAGTAATATCTATTTTTTTACGGATTGAGATTATTCCATAGTAATTTATTAGCAGCGCCTAGGGGAAGGATTTCTAAATTCGAGGGAAAAAATCAAATTAAATAAAGAAGTTTAATGTCAACACAAAAATGCAGAGGACAAATACCCCAGATGGAATGAATCATTTCTGCATTAAAGTCATAAGCAATCCTTCTGAAAACTCTTAAGCAAACCTCATTTCTACTTGATAGCATATATTGATGGATCATTTTACCATTTAAATAGTGAAATGTGAGTTGAGATACTATTGATCATTAATTGCCCTACTTGTACATACCAAAATTCCTATGCTTAACTTGATGCTTCAAGCTACTTTATTAAACTAATTACCTTCCAACTAGCTGTTACCATCTTGAAGACAATATCTTATCTTTGCCTATGGCCAGCACAGTGCCTGATATGTTACATTTATTTCATTTTTTTTTGTTATTTATTTTATTTTATTTTTATTTCACTATATTTAGAGGATAATGTGGGATTTTGTTATTTGGATGGTAGTTTATAGAGGGTTGTTACATGAATGTGCCTCTGTACAGTGGATTGACCCTGTATCAGTGCAGTTTAACACAAACCACATAAAGTAATTCATGAAATTTTCATTGTCAGAAAATCTGACTTTGTATTTGATTGAATATAATAAATATTGTTAAATTACCCTAAAATAACCCTGCAAGATTATTTTCCATTTTAAGTATGCAAAGAATGAATTCAGAAAAACTGTTATAGATTATTAAAAATCAAACAAAATATTTCACTCAGTTATCTGATAAAGTTTTTATATTTTTTATAATGTAAAAATAAAAAATAATCTACTATAGCTTCTTTATGTATTCATTTAGATATATGCAAATGTTTTTCTGCTATATTTTAAATCATCACTTATGTTACTACTTCAGTGCCCCCTACCACAGGATCTGACAAATAGCAAACATAGATCATTTGTTGATTAAGTGGCTAAAATTCATTAAATCCAGTAGTTAATTTAAAATCTCTAACCCTAGGTTTTTTTCTGTTTAGATAAAACTGCCTGGATAAGTTAATATTCACCCATCTGCATGGTAGCTCCTAATTTAAGGGTTAGATTATTGTTTCAACTTTTTAAAACATTTTGGACCTTGCTTTGATGGTCTAGTTTCCCCAAGGTGAAACCTCATTCTTTTAAGTTTATTTACTAGTTACCTCTTAAAGTAAGTGTTTCAAAGTGTAGAATCTAATAGTCAAGATACTGAGTTATTTCACATAATAGAGGTATAATTTTCTAAACATAATCAACTTAAAAAAAAGTTGTCTGGTGAGACATTACATTGTATAATATACTAGAACATATTTGAAAGTTTAACCTATTTCCTTTTGTTGTGGTGGTTGTTTTTGCAGTTTTTGGCCAGGGCTGGGTTTGAACCCACCACCTCCAGCATATGGGGCTGGCACCCTACTCTGTTCAGCCACAGGTGCCGCCCATAACCTATTTCTTTAAAAGAGAGAGAAAATAACATTTCTATAAACATCACCGTTCTAATCTACTTCATTTTGAAAACACTGTGTATTTGGGGGGACATTTTCCAAAATTCTACTGAGAAATTATGCAATGAAGATCTGGGATTTGAGAAGAAGTTGTGAGCGTGGACAGGGGATGAGTTGGAAAAAAATTGGGGTTTCACTAATGAACTTGTGATAAAAGTAGCATAAATATATGAATCTTGAATAGCATTTTACACCTTCAGGGTAATCTTATTTAACTACCCCATTTAGTTCTCAAAATAACCTATGGCAATAGATGAATAAATAATTTGAAAAGGAAAAAGGAAAGATCTGAATGGCTCTGCTAGTGGCTTCTTCAAAACTTAGAGCTGACTTAAGTAAGTGCATCGGCAGTTTCCCTGTGTCACAAATAGCCTTCTAAAGACCATGAAAGATTTGTAATGGAGAGAGCTGAAGTGTTGCTATTACTCTCCAGGATTCTATTCCTGACTGTGATGATTCCTGAATAATTTTTGCTCCTCACTGGGCCCACTATAATATGTGTTGGTCCATATCCAAATCCTCAGGCTTAGGATGCTAGAGAGAGACATGAATTTATTCATAGTTGGAATTTCACCATCTGCTCTCAGGATTCTTGGCTTAGTCTGTCCATAGTGACAAACTTTTCAGTTAAGAATTTGCAGCCTTTGCCAAAGATTCTCTTGGTGTGCTTTTTAATCTTGGAATAATTGATCAGGACTAGATCCTGAATATAATTCATACTATTTCTGCTTATAAAGAGAATTACTATTTTTATTTCCTCATTGAATATGACATTCTTATTAAATATTTGTTGAATAAAGTATTTCCTTAATGATTATGTGAAAAAACAGCAATTTTATACCGAACTTTCTGAAGTTTACATTCTGAAAAGGATCCAGAGGAAGTCTAAAATCAATCTGCTACCCAAATATTTTCAACATTGTGTGAATATATGAGTGAGTCAAAATTTAAAACACTTGTTGATTTATTCCTTTTAATGCATTTATTCATTTATTCCATAAATATATATTGAGTTTCTCAATATACTAAGTAAGCATTATGTTAGGACTGAAAAAAATCATTTTACATCAATATACTGAATACAATTTACTGTATTATACTATCAATATAAGCAACATTTAGATAGTTTTCAGTTTCTATTCAATAATAAAGTGTTTGCCACTATCTTGATCTATTCTTACAGTTCTAAAATTTCTTGACTTTTTTTTTAAATAACATAGATGAAATGAACAGCCTTTTTTTTTTTTTTGAAAGGAACAGTCTCAGAAATCATTCATCGTTTTACATGTTACCATGTGTAACGAAGATTTCACCTTTAAAGTTGTATTGATGTTTATTAATACTTTATAATTTAACATTAAAAGTTTCAGCTATTTTTTGATTTTAAGTAAAAAACAAGAATTGATTTGGATAATATAGGCAAAATTTTGAAAGGATGACATAACATTGAATCTGTTTTAGACGTGGAATTAATTGTTTATAGCATCTAATTCAACCCTTCCACCCTCTCTCTTTTCAAAAATGACAAAACAGAGGGGTTTGGAAAGGTGAAACAAGTTTTCAAAGTCAGTAGCAGTACACAGTTTAAATCACAAGTTTCTTAAAATTAAATCTTGTGTTTAATTGGACTGAGTTGACTTTTATGGCACATGTTTGTCATATTTTCTGGCTGGTCAAAATTCATCCCCTGTCCATACTCACAACTTCTTCTCAAATCCCAGATCTTCACTGCATAATTTCTCAGTAGAATAACTCCAGCTACCCTTTGTCATTGCCCCTTAAAATGCAAACTCTAATTCTCAGAAAAGCTACTATTCCTTTAACTGTCCATAGATACTTTCAGAGAATCAGAATATGATTAAATTAGATGCATACTAAAAATAATTGTAGTTTGAGTTAGGGACAACTTTTGTCTATCAAATTAATGTAAGAAAGTCATCTCAAATTTCAATAGCACTAAAAGCCAGCATTAGGGCAGATGGTTTCTTTAAAAGGACCCACATGTCTGAAGGACCAGAAATTTGTAATTTATACTGCCAAACGTTGGTTCCATCCCTGTTCATCTTCCAAGCATTCCTTTTGAATCTCTACTACCCTCCAATTTCCTTGTACCTTCTTTTTATCTCTCTCTCTCTGATAGTTTTTGAGTCAAATACTTTTAAAATATATCTTTCATGAATGGTAAAATTAGAACAAACAAAAAGAAAGTTTGCGTTTAGTTGGAATCCCATTAATAAAAAGTCTCTACACATTACAAAAACAAAAATGTTCTGATTCTAGATAGGATAGCTAATTCCCCTGCATTGAAATAATGAATTTTTCCTGATTTCACTGAACATAGCGCATTATAAGAAATAGTCATAAAGTTTAAATAAAGACAAAATTCATTCATTACCCATGCTCAGTTTTCTTTTTAATTTATTCCCAGTACCTACCATTCATGAGTATTTGTTGAGTGCCCAGTGCACACGGATTTTGATCTAGGTATGCAGAAGTAAATGAGGGCAGAAGTTTCTAATGAAATTCCAAGTTCTCTTTCTTCTAGTAATAAGGGTATATTTTAGTAATATCTAGTGTAATTCTTCTCAAGAATAAGGATTATCAGGAATTCTCAGGAACATGTTCATTCTAATTGCATGTTTAGAATTTTAGTCTAGAGTCTGGCCAACAAAAAGTATATAAATAATGGTAGATCATATGTATTGTATACATAGTAGATAAAACCCATCATGCCTCACTCTGTGAGCCCCATTCAATAAATACAATTGGACTTTAAAATATATTACAAAATGTAGAGTCCATATGCAGTATGGTATTTTATTAATGAGGATTTAGAGTAAGAAGGAATATTGGGTAGAAAAGAGATAATTACCTATTTTGCTTTTTTGCCTTATCAATACAAACAGAGAGGTATCATAGCTTCACGTGGATATGCAAGAATAACCATGTCTTTGCCTACTTTATTAATAAATGTATCAATTTCTGTCCAATTTCCTCTCTTGGCTATAAGAAAAAGTGATGATGTACAATTATCCACAATGACATGAATTTTTGGAAACTTTATTTTGAAGCAATATAGATCTCCATGTCTCAGTATGTCTTACTACATTTTATTTAATGCTGGTTCCATCATTTCTTACGACTGCTTCATCCATCATGCTGCCATTCTGGTGACTTTCAAAGACAGTAACCATATTCTATCAATGATATTATATCCACAAATGAAGGTTTTACCCAGCGTGTCCAGGAAAATGTAAATGGTAATTCATTTTTATTATGTTAAACTTGTTATTGGGAATTTTGTAGTATAAGCATAAACACCACATCCTCCAGCCTTATCTTGTTCTATTAAACATTTTAAGCTGCAATCATTTCAATATGGAATGTGATTTCCAAAGGTGATCATATCTCTGCCTTCCACACATTGCCAGTAGCCTAGAGGATCAACACTGGCCGATGGGTGGGAAGAAAAAAGCAGACCAATTTACAAAAGAGGCCATTTGTTTAGCTCTTGTTTGGGAGATCATTATGTTTCCACACTGAGAAGCTAAAGAGGAAACCTATGGGAGAGGGTCTATTGTAATTGTGAAATGAACATCTTATAACCCACAAGAAGGGTCACAGCCATCCAGGAAGACTACCTGGCACATGGTAGAGGAGGTAGGGAGAACACCCTGGGTAACAGCATCTGGGGGCACAAAAGGTACATGAGTTCTACTGTATGGTCCCCTAGACCTGAGGTAACATTACAGTGAAGCCACTGGAAGGCAATAGTTTAAGTGTTCTTGGTAACTGGAGACAACATATGGATAGCCAAGTTCATTCTGACTCATTGTGAGCCAACTGATAGAGACCCTCAATCAAGCCTTTACCTCCATTCTGGCAATGAAAAATTGGTCCAGTCAGGAGGAATGACCCTCACCAGGCTTCTGCCAGAATTGGGGCTCAGCTTCAGGGCCTGTGACATTGATGGACACTAGACCTTGACCTCCTATGTATGTCAGGTCAGCAAAAGGGCACATCAGCTGATGGGCGGAGGAGCTGTACAAAGTCACAGAGTACCTCAAAGGGGAGAGAGAGGTGCAGCTCAGCTTTCACACATGGTGTGAAGTGCCCCACCCAGATGGCACAGATAATGACAAGATCCCCAGACACTGGTTGAGAACTTATTTAATTTCTAGGTAGGCAGTTCCATCAATCAAGACCTAGGAAGGAGCAGGTTTGAAGCATTTTTTAATGGTACTTGGGACCTAATATTCCAGATGAAAAACCTCTGAGAAAATTGAATTGAGGGGAGAGGGCATGAACTACCTGGGCCTAAGAGAAGTACTATTATGTTGAATGCATTATAGATTTCCATTTTAGTAATTTAGAATACACATTTACATAATTTGGTTTATTTTTTCTCATTTGACCTTCCTTCCTTCCTTCCTTCCTTCCTTCCTTCCTTCCTTCCTTCCTTCCTTTCTTCCTTCCTTCATTTTTATCTAGATAGGATATAAAACTCAACTAATCTAACTTCCCTCAAAGCATAAATTAGAAAAATGAAAAACAATGTTCTTGGGTAGCATGGAGAATAAACAAGGGAACCATTGTGGGAAGAGTAAAGCAGATTAATTTGCAAAAGTGACCATTTGCATTTGCCTCACCACCTGGCATGTCTGAGATCCACCCAGGAGATTACAATGTTGCCGCATAGCTGAGAAGCAAGAGAGAAAACCTATAATAGAGTCCATTGGCATTGCAAAGTAGATATCTTATAAGCCATAGGAAGAAACCCTATGCAAAAAGTAGGCGTAACAGTTCTGAAAAAAAAAAACAACTGAACCTATAAACTCAGATTCAGCATACAACACCAAATTGAACAAGCAAAACAAATGACCAAGAAACATTGACCCAAGGAGAGGAAGAGGAAGACACTAATTTCTACCTGAAATAAGTAATTTGAGTTTGAAAGAATGCAGTAAAATGGAACATTTCCCAGAGCTTTAACACAAAATATGTCACAGACGATTGTATACCACATTTAAAATTAGCACAAAAGATAAAATAAGTGAATTGACAACACAGAGGGAGGAGGAAGAACAGAAAGACAAAATAAGGTTGTCATTCAGAAATCAAAATTGAACTGAATCATCCACCACTTGAAATTGATTATAGGTTTCAGAATGTTTCAAAGACTAAAAGTGTTTTTCCTTTTTCAGAGTAAGATAAGAAGATGATTAGATGACAGCCTGTGACACTGTGAAATTAAATAGGAAAGTGTTTTTCAGTGGCTATCTTATAGGAAGAATAAGTTTATCTAAACACACACATATGCAGTAAAGATAGATATATACATATACAGTGTATGGCTTCAAAAAATGTGTGAAATGATTCTTTTAGCATAGAGCCTATAATAAGAAAAGAAAACTTCTATCAGTACTTTCGGCATTTACTCATATGTGAGGAGGTTTCAACATATAGATAAGTAGGTTTTCAGCCAGTATGCTATAGCACTTCTCACTAATCAACACAAGAAAAAGCATCATCACACTTAATGCCACGTTAAGTGGGCTTTAATCTACAAATAGTATTAAATTTCATAACATCTCAAAATTTGTAGGCCTGAACATAGAAAATATTATGTAAGCATTTAAATACCATAGAGTGCAGATGTATATCTGAGTATTTATTAAATGACGAAGAAGGGCCATAATGAGAATGTCCAAAATTAATCACATTTACTAACAATTTCCTTGACACTTTATAAAAAGTGAAGCAACAATTATTCCTGCATAGACTTCATTAGCAGAAGAACGTAAAGAGCAGTTTCATATCAGTGTCATTACATACTTTAACCAGAAAATCAGTGAAGTTAATTCAATAAAGTTTTGATTTTGTTCATCTAATTTATTTGAGCAAATGAAACTTTTTGAAGTGCAATCTTTCAAAGGTGAAATATTTGACATTATGTGAATGTTCCAAGTTCAATTTTAAAGGTCAACATTGCAGATGAATTTATATATTTTTCTCTAATATTATGAATACATATTTTGGTAGAGCTTGGAACTTTTTTTTTTACTCTTTAGAAGATGGTGGGTAAGAAATATACTTGGAGTTGTCCACGGTATACATATAATCAATGGCTTCCACTATCTCACTTGGACTGTTCTATAAATCTAAACAAAAGCTGAGATATTAAAAATGTATAATTTAATAGTTTCATTCTCTTATTTGTGATAAACTTGATATTAGGGAGGGTTTTGTTTGTTTGTTTGTTTGTTTGTTTTGCAGTTTTTGGCCGGGGTTGGGTTTGAACCCACAATCTCCGGCATATGGGGCTGGCGCCCTACTCCTTTGAGCCACAGGCGCTGCCCAACTTAATATTAATTTTTTAAAAATGACATGCTGACTAGTTTCTCTCTTTGCTGCCCTATCACCTAACAGATTTAAGAAATGTTTTAGCCTTCGAAGAACTACTTCTTCAACCAATAGAGTCATAGTAATGGTACTATATATTTAAAGAGTTCACTGATATTGGTTGCATGTTATTTGCAATCAGATGGAAATGTTTAATCAAAGTATTCAATAAAAGAAGGCCCAAAACTTGAGATTTTGAACTTTTAGAAATTATCACCATGCAAAAAAGTATATAAATAAAAATATATTGAAATGTATTTTTAAAAGAAAATAAAAACTGAAGGAATAAATAAGAAGATCACATATACTGTATAAGATCTGATTTTGAAAGTACATTACTAAGATTTAATATTTCATGCTGCAGTAAGATGAAACTGCTGTTTTTAATTGGACAGATTTATAACTTAAATGTGATTGAAAAGAAACTGAAAAAACCTATGATTTGGGGGCATCTGTATCTCTTGTCATATTTATAAGACCCATTAATAGAGACAAGATATTTGAAGATTTTTTTTTGTGAACAGATATTTGTAAATATAATTGTGCTGAAAATTTATAATAAATTTAGAATTAAAATATTCATATGGCAGAATTTCCTCAGCTACCATAGGGAGAATGTCAATCTGATTAAAGTATTATAGTCTTTCAAGAGGGTTAATGGAAGGTGTCAGCGATTTCAAATCTACTAACAATAAAATTAAATTTTGAAAAATGTTTTAGAAAATATCTTTCCAAAAAAAATAAAGATACTATATCCTTATTTTAAAAAATGCATTCTTCCAGAAAATGCTGCTGACATGGTTCTAGAGACAGACATGCACATGGCCAAGAATAATTATTCTAAAATCAATACAAAGTTTTATATTTTTGTTTTGCTTTATGTATACATATATGGATTATTTTTATTTCTTTAGAAGTCATTTCATTTTTTTTTTTTTTTTGGTAGAAACAGGGTCTCACTTTATCGCCCTTGGTAGAGTGCCATAGCGTCACACAGCTCACAGCAACCTTCAACACCTGGGCTTAGGCGATTCTCTTGCCTCAGCCTCCCGAGTAGCTGGGACCACAGGCGCCCGCCACAACGCCTGGCTAGTTTTCTGTTTTGCAGTTCCACAAGGACGGGTTTGAACCCACCACCTTCAGCATATGGGGCCAGCGCCTTACTCAATGAGCCACAGGCGCCACCCAAGTCATTTCATTTTTGAAAGTGTTTTGAATTAAGCTACTTGAAAATCAATCAATACACTTATAATTAACAATAGTGTATTGTACACTTAAAAATTTGTTAAGACACAAAAGGTAATTTCTAGTGTTCTCACAATTACAAACATGACATAATGACAGCAATTCACTGTTCTCTCATTCTCATTCTTTCTCTCTTACACATCTAGTATTTCAGATTTTCTCGTAAACCCAATTCACATTCTGAAAAAAAGACTTCACTCTGGTTACAAATGACTTTTCAGAGACTCAGCATTTCCACTTAAACTGTATTTATTTTCAACCACTTTATAAAACAAATAGTAAGAGTTCATACCTAATGATAACAACAGATACTTCAAGATTACAGCCACTGTCCTGAGTCCTTTCCAACTTGATAACCTATATTGTGGCTCACAGAAGTAAGTTAGTCTGAGATCACACAACCAGTAAATGGATGAGCCAGAAAGTGAACCGGGACAGTCGGCCTTTGTGCTAGATGACTATGGGATATTTTCTTCTACATAAATTAGAGTCTTAAAAATTTGTTATTATTTTTTTCATAATTACTTCAAAATATATCTAAATTTACTTGATTTTAAGCTTCATAAATATGTATATGAATCAGGTTTTGCAACTTTTATTATTTTCCATTTTCATTATAGTACCTACTTTTGTTTATTTAAACTTGTAATCTGGCACAGCTCCAGTAAGCAGATAGTAAGTATTTGTGCAATGATTCATTGGTGGTTAAATCCAAAATATAAGCAGTCTCATAAAAGTTGCAAAAGAACGGTTTTTAGAACTTTAATTATTTTTTAATTATCCTTTCTAGTCTACTTTCAAAGATACAATAGGAAATTAGGAAGAACAATTTTTAAAAGTCTTTTGCAATCTAAATACCAACCAACCCAGGAATGGATTAACAAGGCTGTGGTAAATGTATACCATGGAATACTATGCAGCCATTGAAAAAGATGGAGACTTTACATCTTTTATATTAACCTGGATGGAGGTGGAATGCATTCATCTTAGTAAAGCATCACAAGAACGGAGAAGCAAGAATACAATGTTCTCAGTTGTAATATGAAGGCAGTAGATGATCTAATACAAGGTGGGAGTAGAGGAAAGAGGGAGCAGTTAGAGGGGAAGTGGGAGGGGGACACGGATTCATGGTGTATGGCATATCTCTTGGGAGCAGGACACAATTATAAGAGGGACTTTATCAAACAAATTCAATCAGTGTAACCTAATACTTTGTATTCTCAATGAATTCCAAATAATAAAAAAAGATAAAAAAAAATAAATACCCCAACAATAAAAAAATAAACAAAAAGACAATCTTTCAGCAATTCACAATTTAAGTTGATGAGTATTAAATCAACTGTCTAAACTTTCTTCTATCTACTAATCATAAAATGTTTGTCTTAGTTGAAATTCAGAGTTCATTTACCCTAATCTTCTCATGGATGCAAGATCACTCGCACACTCATTTTATTCATGAGTAATAGTTTTATTTTTTTTAACTTGCGTAAGTATATATTCTCACTTGCTCATTAGCTGATAACTTTTTCTAAACATTTTTTTCAGTGTCATACCTTTTTGTATGTATTCTAAAGGAAGTTTGTTACAGAATTGTATTTTTTTCATTTTATTAGTCTTGCAGAATCAAAATGTGTCCTTATATGGTTTTATAAATTTCTTCTCCAGTTTCAGAGCACTGGAGCTCAATAAGTAATGGACAAGCCTCTGTTTTCTAATTTGTATACACATTTTTAATAGCTTTTGTTCTATAATGTGATTCTGGAATATTTCTAGGGTTTAGTGGTTGTATATTCATATGATAAAAATCATTGTAACATTATTTTAAAAAAATACATTTTGTGAACTTATGTATTATACATAACAACATTTTTTTCTAAAGTGCTTAGTCTTTTAAATAATTTCACTAATTTGGGTAAACTGAGGGCTTATTTTGTCTGTTAAGTGCCTGAAACATCTTTAAAGTGTACATGCTTAATAATGTGAATAAGGATAGCCTCAAATGGTCAGCTTCTACATGAACCAAAAATCTATTGGTGATAAAAGCCTCAGACAATAAGAGGTGTTAGTGAGATATAGCTTGGTTCAACCTATATTTATTCCATTTCCTGGAGAAAATAATCAAGCCATGTGAATTATAGGTGTTGACTCTACATTGTCATTTTGTTTTATTAGAGGTCATTCTCCTGCTATTCAGGGAGATGTATTTGTGAGAAATGTATTCAGTTTGGAGATTTTAGAGCAGAAAGCTTATTCATTAAAATCCTGACAACATTAATTTGGATGAGATTGTTGGCCTTGGAGAATAGGGTAAAATTTTAATAACCTGACAAGTTGAAGTACAGGAAGATGCAAACAAGATAAGTTTTAGTATCGAGGTCAAAGAGAGCTAATTTACCCAAAAGGAAAAACAAATTGCATATATATAGACAAAGAAGATAACATTTGCAGAGACATGGCAAAAAAATTGTATGCAAATAATATAATGTTTTATTTAAAATGTCTTTGAAGTAAATAAAAATATATTTTAAATAAATATTAGCTAATTTATTTTTATTTAATTTTGAGCCTAAATGGCTAAATCACCCATTGTTTTGTATGCCCATTTATACTTATATACTGATATTCCTGCATTTAATCAGCAAATATACGCAAAGCAGAAACATTCTTCTTCTTTTTTGCAAGAGGGTTGCAGTAAAAGAATGGGTGATATCTATCATTCATTTTTTTTTATTAAGTCAAATATACATAGATCATGAATACATTTATGCCTTTGTAGGATTCAATGTGTTGGTTACCATGAATGGATTAATAAATTAGAGTATATGTATACCATGGAATACTATGCTACATTAAAAAAAGATGGAGACTTTACCTCTTTTATGTTTACATGGATGGAGCTGAAAAACATTCACTTTTTATAAGATTTCCTGTGTGACTTTCTTTGAAGAAGAGATCAAACTGAAAATTTTGACCACCTTTATTTGTGCTCAGTCACTGACTAAAAATCTCCTCTGTTAGGGATTGAATAATTGTGTTTCTCATAAGTTCATATATTTAAGCAATAACTCCCAATGTATTTATAATTTGGAGGCTGGGTCTTGAGAGAGAATTAGATTTCAATCAAGTCATGAGGATGAGACCTCCATAGTGAAATTAGTGTCCTTTAAGAAGAGAACAAAAGACCTTAATATTCTGTGGCTCTTTCTCTATTTGAGCCTTCCCTTTTTCTCTCCCCAATATTCCTCTCCATAACTCTTATCTCCTTCGCCCTGCATGTAACTAACTTTTGTCAGAAACCCTGGTAGAAAAGCCTTAGGAAAAAAATAGATGACTAAAAATAGAAGTCCACCACATCCAGCTTCTACCTAAGGTAGAACCCAGTCGGAGCAGGAAAAAGATTTCAGTTTTGGGGGCGGAGCAAGATGGCTAACTGGAAGCTGCCTCCGAAAAAGGCTCCTATCCAAAAGGGAGGATAACCTCTCGAAACTGCACAATTGAGCTGAATCCTGGGAACCCAGCCAAGAGAGAGAAGTGATTTCTGTGGATAACCTGTGCTGAGAGTGGCTGCGGCCCCAAGAAGGCACGCTTCAGGTACAGAATTCATCTGAAAGGAAGAGTGCCCGTCCCCTCCCCCAAGAAACCTGAGTTTCTTGCTTCTCTGTTTCCTTTCTTTTTTAATTCTTTTCTTTCCCTCCTACGAGTTTTCTGCAGACAGGCGGTGAACTGTGGACCTCTTTTCTCACCCCACGGAAGACTGCTGTGGGAAGCGAAGAGTGCTTCCCCTGAGCACCCCGGTGTGACTCTGGGAACTCCGCTGCTAGGTAGAGAAACTGAATTAA
>CAUYRH010142534.1:0-22559 GCA_963574655.1 Perodicticus potto | reverse complement strand
AAGTCAAGCAGCCTTCCTAATTTCTATGCATCTCTCCCCTCTGAGACATATCCTAATCTCAGGAACCATGCACTCAAAATGGCAACCATCTTTGGTAGCACTTATGTCTGTGAACAGACTTTTTCCAGAATGAAACAACTGAAATCTCCAACCAAATCTAGACTAACTGATGCACACTTGCATCACTTGTTATGACTAGCAGTGACAAATATGGAACTGCACATTGACCATCTCATTAGCCAAAAGCAGGCTGGCCCATAGTTCCCATTGAAATACTGGTAAGTTTGTTGATTTAACTTCATTTGTTTTTCATTTTAAATATTGTATTTGTTCCCGTTTTATTTTTTTACTTCAAAATAAGATATGTGGAGTGTGCATAGGAATTTGTTCATAGTTGTTTTTTTTAAACTATAGTCCGGCCCACCAACAGTCTGAGGGACACTGAACTGGCCCCCTATTTAAAAAGTTTGAGGACCCCTGTTTTAGACTATTTATAGATTTCCATGCAATGTATGTACTTATGAGCAGAATTTGAAACATTTATTTTTTTCTCTCCCTCTAATTTCTCCAGAATTTAAAAACCATTTGTAAGTATTCTTAATTTCTGACAATACAGCTATTTGCATAAGTTCAATAAGAATCTGTTTTATTTTATAGAACAAAGACACTAGTTATTTTACCAAGGCTTTGGCTGGAATAGCATTTCCAGAAATGTCCAGAGTGCATTAAGGAATTAAGGTTAACTTTATAAGGCCAATAAAAAAATCTCTTTGAAAAAAAACTGGCCAGATACACATAAATCACAGTTTCTGATCTGTGGTGAGTAACAAAGGTCACTTTCTAATAGGTCTGGGAATCAAAATGTGCTTGGAAACCTCAAGAGAATAGAAATTTACTCAATGCATATAGGTAGCTAATGGCAGAGATGAAACGTAGACTCATAAAAGACTTTCAAGTCTAATCTGAGATTCCTTATGAAAAGTTCCAACAAAGCCAATTTTAAAGGAAAGGAGAACTTAGTTAACAAATAAGTTATCTTATTTGAAGTTATCTTAAGTTGCTGTACTTTATGCAAATAATCAAACCCAGTATACTGAAAGTAGTTTATTTTGGCAATTAAGTTAATTCTATAATTTACCTTTAGTAAAGAGAGAAATTGGAAAGAGAAAAATATCTCAAAGAAAAGAGAAACTGTGGCCCACCTATATTAAATCCCAGCCTTGTCTACAATGTCAGCTCATAAAATGAAACATAACTGTTTTACCAAAGTGATTTGTTAAATAAACTAAAGACTAGTGAAAACTGAGTAAACCTCCTTCCCTTTGCCCTTCTCCAAGTCCTGTGCACCTCTATGTGAAGGGACTCACCCCATATGAAATAATGTTTAGAACCCCCCTGACACTGATCCTTCAATTGAAAGATGAGAGACTAGCAGAACTTAACACACACTCTCTCCTCAGGTCATTACAGGCATTATAGATCTCCTCCCAACGAGTACATGAAACAGTAAAGGTGGTGCATCAAGACAAAAGAGGAACTCCCTCGTTGGAGGAGCAAAGCCACATGCAGCCCAGGGACCTGGTCTGGATAAAGAAGCACCAACCCAGCTCTTTGGATACCCAGTGGGACTGACCACTGCTGGTAATCCTCATCACCCTCACCACTGTCACCAGAAAACGCTGCTGAATCCACTGGCCCCAGGTCAAGAAAGCACACCTAGACCCAAGAGAAAAATGGTAAACCCACCAACCAAGAATACACTAAAGGTAAGATTAACGTGAGACCAATTTTGACATTCCTTATGGTATAGGGAGGACAATGTATGGTAGATCCCCACATCCTTGTAAACTACACATGGAAATTGACTGGGACCATACATAGAGAATTAGTGAGCATAGTTCAGTCAGGCAAGCAACCCATGTTCACCTTTGATGTATGTAATCTGCTCCCACCCAACTGGAACCACTTCTCAGTGGACTCCTATAATTCCTGGGAAACTTTTTATTTTGAGTGCAGGTCCCTTGAATATGAGAAAGAACTGTAGGACTAGCAATATTATGCTTGTCCCAGTATAGAAAAGAACAGCTGTAACAGGGGAGCTGAATATCACTGTGCAGAATGGGGCTATGAAACCATAACTACTTGGAGCAACAATGATCACCACCCTCAGCCTATCCAGGGGAAGACTAGCAACTTGTAGTCAGGCAAGAGCTTATAATCCTTGCCCAGCTCCAGATACTGTAGTCCCCCAAGGGAGATCCCTAGGTCCCCTCCATAAGCCACTTTTAGATATACTAAATGTGGTATTCCAGTATACAAATAACACCAACCCCAACACCACCAGAGATTGTTGACTGTGCCTAAATCCAGCTCCCCTGTACTATAAAGGAATAGCAACTGACAGCACCCATGGCAAAGGCCCAACCCAGATCCAGAATATCACCCATAAACAATTACTTTGTGTAAATAGGGTCATGAGCTCAGGCTCACCCTCAGTGACTTACAAGGGTTAGGAATTTGCATCTAGTTCCCAGACTTTAAATTGCAAGATTCCCCCTACTGAGACTCTTGTATCACCACCTTCACTCTCTCCTACCAGAGAATAAGTACTTCCTAAAAGCCCCAGACAGGACATGTTTTGCTTGCACAATAGGCGTAACTCCATGTTTAAACACTATAACCCTAGCCAGTGCCCCAGACATATATGTCCTTGCCTATATTATTCCCCAGGTATTCTATTATTCAGGGGAAGGGAGCCATGAGCACCTAGGCCTAGATTCAAACTACTGACCCTCCAGAACAAAGAGGGCCCCCATCCTCATTCCAATGCTAATCAGATTAGGTATAGCAAGGTCAGCAGCAGTTGAAACGTCTGCCCTTGTAGTAAGGAAGACAAATTTCAAAAATTTCAATTTCCTAAGCAAATAAGTCGACTTGGATCTGAAGAATCTAAAAAACTCAGTTTTTCAATTAGAGACTTCTCTAGACTCTTTAGCAGAGGTAGTCCTTCAGAACCATAGAAGACTTGATCTACTGTTCTTAAAGCAAGAAAAAATATGTATGACTTTGGAAGAAATGTGCTGCTTCTACACTAATAATTCTGGAATTATAAGGAGCACCCTAGCCATGATAAGAAAGAAACTGAGGGAGCTGGAAGAGACTAGAAACCAGATAGAAACTTGGTTTGAAAACTGGTTTAACTGGTCCCCTTGCCTGACTACTCTCCTATCAGCCATAGCAGGATCCCTCCTCCTACTCCTCTTAGGACTGTTGATAAGGTCATATATTGTTAATGCCCTCACTTCTTACATCCAGAAAAGAGTATCAGCAGTAAAACTCATAGTCCTGCAAACACATTACCAACATATCTGTGAGGAGGAAACAATGATTTGATTCCCCAAAATGAGAAGTAGGGAATGAGATGGCCGCCATGGCACCACCACACCCCTAGACTCAGGACAGGGGAGGGGAAGGAGTGGAGAGACTGGAGACGAACTTACTGAGCTTATATTGAAAAGTTGTTTGCTTATTTGCTAACCACAAATGCAAAGTCTGCTCCCGTGAAGGTCAGTTACGATAACCCACTGCTTGCTTGTTTGCTTGCTTGCATTGGCCAACCCTATAGAAACCTGGATTCTGAGCTGGTCACTGCTGCTTTCCTTGCTCAGGGAGACAGCCAGCTGGCTGGTCAATAAAGACTCTTAATTGGGTTTTGAAATTATCTGCCTGGTGGTCATTTCTCACCCATAACACCACCTACCTAGTTAAGATAATAGTTTCTCTTATCACTAGGCACATATGTTCAGAATCTTAATTACAGAAATTGTACATTCCCTGCATGCCTTTGTGGTAGATAGAACAAATGAATTTCACCTGACAAAGCTCTCTGGATAATAAGTAACAAACAGACAAAACTGAAAATGTGCTATTTCGTTGCACATTAGCAGAATTTACTGACAGGCTGTGCATAACTCAAGGCTAAAGACAGTAGTTTCCCTACATGTGCTTCAAAGAGGGGAAATGACTTTGCAAGCAGGGTTCCCTGAGAGAGACTCTTGCCATGAAATCTGCTTCAGAGAACAATGGACAGAGTGTGTCAAATCATCTTCTACTTACCCAGGATACTAGTGATAGAAACAGAACACCTGACCTGACCACATCTTTTGTCTTTTCCAAAATGAGAGTGGGACATCAGTCCTATCTCAAAAACACACTTTGGCTACACTGAGAAGGAAGCGTTAAGAAAAATTCATGGGGTTTCCTATAGAAATCCTCTTGTGGCAGTAACTGAATCAAAGAAGGCAGAAATAACAATGTTTTATTTATTTTTACTTTGCTACAGAAGATCTCTATAGTTTAATGCCATAAAAATTTAGTATTGCCCTCAAGCAGTGGTATGTGGTATTCAGCTCATATGCATAACATTTGCATAACTTCTCTTTTTGGCCCAAACGTAACTATTTTTCACTACATATTTTTCCACAAACAAAACTATGTTGTGTGCTCTAGAGCTGCAGTGAAGTATGATAGTCCATTGTATCTTAAGAATATTCATAAGATTCTATCTTATTCATCATTGATAACATCTTGGCTTTTGTACTACAATCCTTCATCAATTATACGTAATAACTGGGGCTAAAGACTTAATATTTATTTGACCAATGTGTCAAATATTGTGAGGCAGGAATATCTTGATCTCTTCACAATGTTATCTTTCCTACCTCATCACTTATTAACCTGAACAATTCAATCCATAACAACTCAAAAAGTAAATTTTTCAAAACCACTATCTACTTAAGAAGTGACAATTTGGCTCAGTGCCCATAGCACAGTGGTTACAGCACCAGCCACATACACCCAGGCTGGTGGGTTTGAACCCAGCCCAGGCCTGCTAAAAACAACAATGACAACTGCAACAAAGAATAGGCAGGCATTGTGATGGGAATCTTGTAGTCCCAGTTACTTTGGAGGCTGAGGCAAGAGAATCGCTTAAGCACAAGACTTTGAGGTTACTGAGAGCTGTGACGCCCTGGCACTCTACTGAGGGCAATGTAGTTAGACTCTGTCTCAAAAAAAAAAAAAAAAACCCAAAAAGAAGTAACAACTTGGAAAAAATGTTTAATAATAATAGTAAATAGCTCTTTGTGGAAACAACTTTACTACAAGTCCCTGAAGCCGCTATTGATGAGATTCAGAGAAACATTCCTGCCAAAGGGAGGAAAGAGACACCTGACAGGTGGTGTTCTTTCCAAGCATAAATGTCAAATATGGCAGTTAATATAAATTTCTCTGTTTCCTGTCCTCCAGCATTTGTTTTTCATAGATACAAAGACATAGATATGCATAGAAAAATGCATTTCTCCCTGTGGTATTTCTAAATGCCTACCCTCCATAGCACATACAAAGTCCACCTCTCTGCCTGCCTGTCTCTCTGATGTGTGTTATCCATGTTGTGCTTTATGCAGAAACCTGGAATTAAATGTTCTGGCTTACAAACACCTACATGGACACAATTTGCAATATCCTGAGTGTAGATTTTTTAGGGAATGTTCGTTGGGTCATCCTTTACTTTTTCAAGATCGATGTTCCTAATCAAATACAAACACTGAGTTAGATGGAATTTACTGACAATTTTAAAAATCAATCTGTTTTGCTAATATATTCATTATCCTCATATACTGTTTTTATAGACATACACAATGACTACTCAGTAAAGTCAGATTATATATGGGTTGGAAGAAAATAAACAGAAATCAGGATGTTAGATATAGCTGCAAAAAAGAATGGGGACCTCCTTGTATATTGAGGTTTCAGGAACACAATCAGGTTAAGGCACCTCTAGCTAATGTTTACAGCTTTCCTGCCTTCTCTGGACAGGTCTAGCACCATACTGATAAGAACAGAAGAATGTGTAATACCTTGCAAGGCCAAACCAAAGCAATGACATTTTCCCTCTGATGTTGCTCTCCAACAGAGTATAAATCTTAGTTACCCATTGCTTGGGGAGGAGAGGAGGAGAAGAAGAAGGGAAGAAGTACGGCTCTTATAGATTAGCCTAAATCTATCATTTAAGTTTGTGTGCTCAATGGCGGGATGAATAATTGACTTTTGGGGTGCTGAGCGAAAAACCCTACATTTATGGAAACTTAATATATACTCTGAGGAAACTGTTAGCTCCAATTGGTAGACAGGAGAAAGAGAGGCAGAATATTCTTGACTAATTTCTGTCTAACATAATCTAACTAGACCTCAATTCTCAATATTCTCCTTCCTAGAAAGAAAAACATGTAATGAAAGAACATATAAAGTTAAGTAGTAGCTAGTCAATAATCTATATAGCATTCTATTTTCAGGAAAAAGGAACAATTTCTACTAAGGAGAAGAGGAATAATTTGGAGCACATCTATGCAAGGAAAGGTTTTAATTCATTTCTTGAAACTTGAAGAACATCTGATTTCCAGGTAGGCTGGAAAAATGGAGGCTTAAATAGGATTAAGTTTATTTCTAAATAGTCATATCAGAGTTGGTAGTCTAAGATTCATAGTAGGCATGTAGGTGAAAATATTCTTCTGATTACTTTTATAGTAATCATCAGGTTTAAGTACTTCCTGTTTCTTTTAAAGAATGTTTCCACTATATCACAAAGTTATTTAAAATCCAGAAGTAACCCTTATTTTTCTGGTACACATAAATCCTGGGATCTGTAAATCAGAGTACATGTAGTGACAGTGATATGAAATTTCTCTGGCCTTTTTTTGAGATATGACTGTCTATCCTGTTCCCTGAGGTAAAACTTGGAGAGTTCACACTGATTGCTTGCTCTTTCCTCATCTTGACTCAAGTGGGAGTTCTTCAGTTCTGGTAGTTGTTAGTCTTAGATTAGCTATTATTTTCTCCTTTTCTTTCTTTTTAAAATAATTATTATAGTAACTGGGCAGAAGAGACTGCTTTTGGAGCTCCTGGTTTGATGGCATTTTAAACCGATCATGGCCTAGATTTCCCTAATATTTAATGAGATAACACACCATTTTCTTTTTTTTTTTTTTAAATAATATCAGAATTTAATAAGTTCAGACTATAGAACTGCTGAGATCCTTGTATTGATTGAAGAGGTTCAGGCTGCAGAAATAGGTTTCACTCGTGTTCCACTCAAGGTTCCCGAACTGCTTACTTGTGTATTCCTGATGTGGAATGATGAGGAATGAGCAAGGAGGCTGATCAGAGATGCGGTTGAGCAAAGGGAAAGGCCTGAATCACTGGAGGTTGGGAGAGGTTGGGGGCAAACTCATAAAAGACTGCCCCACACTGCTCCAGGCCACCGCGCTGTTCAAACAGTTACAGAGACAGATTTCCCAGCTGAGCCCTATCACATCGCTCTGCACAGCAAGTGTGTTTTTAAAAGGATATGTGTAAATTAGATATTTTATTAAAACTTTAAAATTTAAGATGAGTTGGAATAGGTTTAGGATTAGGAAATTAGGATATTAATTTATGTAGTATATGCACACACACATATTATATATATAATGTTCCCACACCTGCACATGCATATAATCAATACATAGTTTGAAGGCATTTTCATCATTGAGAGATGACAACTAAGCAAAATTCCCTTGAGCTATTGATGTATTTTACAGAGATTAGAAAGGAAAATACTAAAATATTAACTATCCCATATACTCTGGTTTCTCTTCAGATTGTATAAATCTTTCGCCTTTTACTAAAATATTAACTATCCCTACTTTTTTTTTTTTTTTAATTGTTGGGGATTCATTGAGGGTACAAGAAACCATGTTACACTAGTTGCATTTGTTGGGTAAAGTCCCTCTTACAATCGAGTTTTGCCCTCAAAAGGTGAGGCACACACCAAGGCCCCAAGACCCCACCCCCCTCGCTCCTTCGCTCTCTCTGCTCTTCCTTTCCCCACCCCTCCCTCATTCTTTCTCTCTCTGTTCTCCCCTTCCCTCACCCCCACCATGTCATTTTCAATGATCTTCATTTCTTTCTAAATATCTGTTACATGTAATATATAGTAGAAAATGTGTGGGGGGAATAAACTTTTAGAGTTTCTTTAAAATCTATTTCATTTTAAAGAATTTTTTTGCTGGTTATCAAATTCTAGATTGACCCATTTGAAGATGTTTCACTGTGTTCTGACCTTCAAATTTTCCAGTGAAAACTCCACAATAATTCAAACTGTCTTTCTCATATTTGTAAGCATTGCTTTTCTCTGTCAGCTTTCAATATTTTTCTCCTATCTTTGACTTACAATAGTTACCTATAACTTGGTCAGTTTTAATTTCCTCACCCTGTCTAGGATTCATTATGCTTATTCCAATACATACATTTATATTTTTCACCAAATTTGAGAGGTATTTATGTCTTTTGCCCCATTCCATTGCTCCTTTTTCTGGAATTCCATTTATTATATTTTTTGACATTTTCCTACAAGGCCCTGATCCATTATTTATTTTTAAAAATCTGAATTTTCTCTATTATTTGGATTGAACAATTTGCATTGATGTATTTCAAATTCACTGCCTAACTCTTCCACTTTCATTGCAGGGAAGGTCATTATCTTTTATTTAAGATATTATCATTTTTAGTTCTAGAATTTATATTTGGACATATTAAAACATTTTCTTTCTTTACTATTTTCTATCTTCTCGATAATTGAATTGGATTTTCATTTTACCTGCCATGCATACTTACAAAAACTGCTTTAAAGGTCTTTTCCAATAACTTAACATGTGGCTTATCTCAGGAGAGGTCACTATAGATTATATTTTCTTTCCTTGTTCTTCATAAGTCAAGAAATTTTAGAGCATATTAAAGACATGTTTTAGAGATTATGTTGCTGTATCGATAAACAGTGTTGATGATTTTGTTTTAGCGAGCAACTAACTTGTTTAGCTCAAGCTACAAGATCTGTTTCACCAATGGTGGGCAACATTTCAGTGCCTTTTTTTTTTTTTAATTTGAGTTAAATCTGTAAGTCTAGCCTAGGTGTTTCAGAGTTCAGAAATCAAGAGACTAGGACAGTATACAGTGTTTGTACCAGTGTTTGTATCTGCCCTTCTCTGATATGTTCCTTTATGAGATTTTCCCCCTCACGTTATAAGAGCTGTGGCTAACCTGGACCCTTATACTCAGGTTCTTCAGCCCAGAAACATTAAAGATTTTTTTCAGTTTTAGTTGCTCTGCACCATTTCATAACTGCTTCTTCCCATCAGGCAGGCCTTAAAACCAGGAAACTTGCCCACTGCTAGTGCTTTCTTTTACGTTTTAACACTTCTTCAAAATCTATCAACTTTTTGTTTTCATTCTCCAGAACCCTCAGTTTGTTTTTGGAGTTTAAAGTTGTTATTTATAGCATTGCCAATCTGTTAAGATCCCACTCTGCCATATCAGAGGAGATACAGAACTCAACACTTAACTTTTCTGAAAATAATCTTAACTTTGAAATAATTTTAGATTTCAAGAAAAGTTACAAAGATAACACAGAGAGTCCCTGAGTATGTCTCACCCACTTAATGTTTCCTCTAATGTTATCCTCTTATATTATCATGTTAAAACTAACAAAACAATATTGATACATTGCTGCTAATATTAGAGATAGGGATCACTGGGTCCTTTTTCTGTTGTAGGAGCCAATCCAGAGTTGTCTACATTATATTTATCATGTCTCCTTAGCAATTCATCTACGACTTCCCTCAGTCTTTCTCTGTTTTTGTTTCTTGACTTTTATAGTTTTAAGGTATACTGGTCAGTTATCTTATAGAATGTCTCACAGTTTGTGTTACAATTTGTGTTACTTGGATGTTTTGGATGTTTTTTCTCATTATTAGAATGGAATTTTTTTTTTTTTGAGGGAAAACCACAGAGGTAACTTTCTCTTAATACCATAGTATATCAAGAAGTACATGATATACACATGACATCGCTAGAGATACTAACCTTGATCATTTGGTTAAAGAACCATAGTTTGAGCAATATAATACACACAAAACTTGTTTCCACATTCTTCCTCTTCTTATAAAGCTTCATGTAAATTGTTTGATTATAAAGGTCGTGTAGTCATAACACTCACTTGAAATTGATTCCCTTTATATGTAACTCCAAGAAGATTAAGCAATAGAAAATAATAATATTAACAATTATCTACCATGAAAAAGAAGATATGCAGAGAAAGATACAAACAAATGTTATTTCCAAACAAGTTATTAAAATCTTATGGTAGGCCAGTAGTGCACAGTACGCTGCAATGATATCCCTGTTTTTAGTAGAGAAAATTAACAGCTTGCCAAATTTTAGTTATTTGACTTTTGGATGATGCCTGAAAAGTTTGGTGATGCTGGGCAGAAAAGCAGAATGAAAAGCATTAGGTGCACGAAATGGACACTAAATCATTAAGGGAAAAAAATCCTGAAGTTGTTCAAAATTGCAATTGTGAGTTTGGTTATCACAGCTGCCCCTGAATTGAAAAGTGCCAAATAAACATGGTCAGGATAAGAGAACAAAAGTTCTTTATTCATACAATCTGCAACACCATGAATACTGGGAAGCTAATTTTTACTGCTTAAAATCTAAAGTTTGCTTTTCACTGCTGCATTTCCATAGATACTAAATCAAAACCTGATATACAATTTACGCAACCCAGTGTTTCATGACATCAATTTTGTTTGTATAATGAAAAACTTAGTTTTGTAGAAAATTTTAGATTATAAACCAGTTATTCATATTTAATCAGAATATTTTATAAAATTTGCTTCAGTGAAAGTCATTTTAGTGGCTTGAAAAGACTGTTGAGACTCAAAGGCTCGATATGCAAAACTAACACCTAACCATTAAGAAAGGGGATGTTGAAGAGGGAGTCCTAAGGGTTTGACCATTTTCCTCCTCTTTCATATTCCTAGAAGTTCTAATCCCCTTAGTCATTTCAGGACAGCCCCTTTAAAAGTTGCTGGCCAAACCAAGGTAAATGACTGGTAGAGTTCCCAATAGTTACATTAGTTTTCATGTATTTTGAACCAAAAGCTCTTTGGGAAAAACATGTCACACAAATGTCTTGCTTGAGTGTATGTGGAAAAATTGGTTATTGAATTCATAAACAATCAGAATAAAATGTTTTCCTTCTACCAATTTGGGGAATAAAATTTGCCTGAAGTTTTTTCTTTCATCCCAGAAATTACCACAGTACCTAAACAAGGTAAGTATAGGACAAGCTGTGATTCTTACTTGAAAATGGCCATAAAATTCTGAGTGGGCCAGCCCAAGATGAAGGATTTTACAGCCTTGGTGCTGCTTTTTCCCTTTTCAGCCAAACAGTTTCTTGTCCACATATTTGATAATTTTTGCTTTTTTGTGATAGAGTCTCACTATGTCATGCTTGGTAGCATGCTGTGGCATCACAGCTCACAGCAAACTGAAACTCTTGGGTTTTAAGTGATTCTCTTCCCTCAGCCTCCCAGGTAGCTGGGACTACAGGTGCTGGCCAAAATGCCTGGCTATTTTTTTTTTTTTTTTTTTTTGGTTGCAGTTGTCATTGTTGTTTAGGAGGCCCAGGCCAGGCTCGAACTTGCCAGCTTTGGTGTATGTGGCTAGCACCCTACTACTGAGCTATGGACACCGAGCCCATATTTGATAATTGTGTTTTTCATCTTAAGATTCTTGTTATACTTACAAAAATAAAAACCAAAAATGACTTCTTGTTATTTTGTTTCTTAAATTTTATGGGTGATTTTGTACTTGTGTTGTCTTATTGGATCCTTTTATCTTCACTGCCTAGCACAGTAAACTGTAATATAGTTGACTACCTTGGTCCAAGAAGTCTTTAAAGCATTTGGTGAAGCATTTTTCCCTTGTGCATGCATGTAAGGCAAAATGGCCATAAAATAGCCACTTCACTGTTCTATACATTGATCATTACATTTGAATCAAATGTCTTAACTTTAAATTTACTGCTCTTACAAAATTTTACTCATTTATTATTTATAGCTTGGCTATTTCCAAAAATATTTAAATGGCTTGCACAAAAAGTATATGTTTTATTAAAATGTTTATAAAATTTCACCCTCTCCCTTAACTTAACCAAGAAGAAACAGAGCCCTGGAATAGACCAATTTCAAGCACTGAGATCAAAGAAAATAATTTAAAAAATCTCCCAACAACAACAAAAAAATGCCCTGGTCCAGATGGATTCACACCAGGATGCTGTTAAACCTTCAAAGAAAAGCTTATACCCATGCTACGAAAATTATTCCAAAAATTTTAGAGGAATGGAATCTTTAACAACACGTTCTACAAAGCAAACATCACCCTGATACCAAAATCAGGAAAAGATCCAACTAAAAAAGAGACCTTCACACCAAATTCATTAATAAACATAGATGCAAAAATTCTAAAACAATCCTAACCAATACATTATAGCTACATATTAAAAAAATAATTCATCACAGTCAAGTGGGTTTCATCCTAGGAATACAAAGATGGTTTAACACACACAAGTCCATAAATGCGATTCACCCTATCAACAGAAACAAAAACAAAGATCATATTATCCTCTCAATAGATGCAAAGAAAGAATTTGATAAAATTCAGTGTCCTTTTATAATTAGAACACTGAAGGCATATGTGGCACATCTCTTAGCCTGATTGAAGCCATCTATGACAAACCCACACCTAATTTTATACTGAATGAGTAAAATTAAAAGCTTTTCCACTTAGAACTAGAAATAGACAACATTGTTTTCTATCACCAATATTATTCAGTGCTGGAAGTTCTAGCCAACACAATCAGCCAAGAGAAGGAAATAAAGGGAATCTAAATGGGAGCAGAAGAAGTCAAACTCTTGCTCGTTGCCAACTATATGATCTTATACTTTTAAAACCCCAAAAACTCAACCACAAGACTCCTGGAAGAAATCGAATAATAATGTCTCCAGATATAAAATCAATGTCTAAAAATCAGTAATCTTTGTATATGTCAATAACAGCCAAGATAAGAAGCTAATTAAGGACACAATTCCCTTCAAAGTAGCTTGAACAGAAATGAAATGCTTAGGAATATACCCAACAAAAGAGGTAAAGGACCTCTACAAAGAAAATGATAAAACTCTAAGAAATGAAATAGCAGAAGATATTAACAAATGGAAGAAAATACTATTCTCGTGGATGGGAAGAATTAACATGTTAAAATGTCTATACTTCCCAAATCAATCAATAGATTCAATGCAATATCCATTAAAATACTATCATCACACTTCCAAGATTTGGAAAAAAATAATTATTTGTTTTGCATGGAACCTGAAAAAACCCTGTATAGCCAAGGCAATTCTTAGTAATGAAAACAAGTTGGGGTAACACCCTACCAGATTTTAGGCTATACTACAAGGCTAGTGATCAAAAGGCTAGTGTTTAGTGACCAAAATAGCATGGCACTGGCACAAAAATAGAGACATTGACATTTGGAACCGAATAGAAAATCATGAGATGAAACTAACATTTTACAGTCACCTGATATTTAACAAACCAAAAAAAAAAATTACACTGGAGAAAATAATCCCTACAAAACCCAACCAAAAAAAAAAATTACACTGGGAATAATCCCTATTCAATCACTGGCAAAAGACTGAAACCAGGCTCACATCTCTCACCACTTACAAAAATTAATTCAAGATGGATAAAGGAATTAAATCTAAATCATGAAGCAATAAACATCTTCAAAGAAAGTTTGGGGAAAACACTTGAAGTCATTGGCCTGTGGAAATATTTTAGGAAGAAGACTTCCATGGCAATTGCAGCAATAACAAAAATAAACAAATGGGAATTAATCAAACTGAAAAGCTTCTGCATAGCTAAGGATACAACAACTAAAGTAACAACCTTTAGAATGAGAAAAGATATTTGCATTTTATGAATCTGACAAAAATTTGATAACTAGGATCTACAGAGAATTCAAATTAATCAACAAAAAACTATCCAAGAATCCCATATATCACTGTGCAAGAATCCCATATATCACTGTGCAAGAGACATGAATAGAATCTAATCTAAAGAATACAGATGAATGGCTATCAGACATAAAATAAATGCTTATCATCCCTGATCATCAGAGAAATGAAAATTAAAGGTAACCTGAGATATCGCCTAAACCCAGTGAGAATGGCCCACATCACAAAGTCTCAAAGGCACAGATGCTGGTGTGGATGTGTAGAGAAGAGAACACTTTTACACTGCAAACTAATACGACCTTTTTAAAAGGAAGTGTGGAGAATCCTCAAATTAAACCTTCCATTTGATCCTGAAATCCCATTATTGGACCCAGAAGAAAAAAAAAAATCTTATCATATGGACATTTGCACTAGACTGCTTAAAGCAGCTCAATTTACAATTGCCACATGTGGAAACAACCTAAATGCCCACCAACTGACGAATGGATTAACAAACTGCAGTATATATACCATAGAATACTATTCAGCCATTTAAAAAGATGGAAACTTTATATATTTTGTATTAACCTGATTGGAGGTGGAACCCATTCTTCTTAGTAGAGAATCCCAAAAATGGAGAAGCAAGAATCCAATATACTCAATTCTAATATGAAGGCAGTAGATGAGTTAATACAAGGGGAGGGGGAAGGGAATGTGGGAGGGAGGAGTGTCAAGGAGGAAGAGGGATGGAGCATCATGGTGTATGGCACCCTTCTTGGGGTTAGGACACAATTATAAGAGGGACTTTAACAAATACAATCAGTGTAACCTAATTCTTTGTACCCTCAATGAATCCCAAACAATGAAAAAAAGAGTATAAAAAAGGAAAAACAGGAAAAAAAATTAAAAAGTAAAATGTTTATAAAATTTTCATATTAAAAGAGATACACTGAAAAAAACTGGAATTAGAAGAATTTATAATACATTTTTAACTGAGTGGTTATAAGACTTTCTAGTATTTACAAGTATAGATTATTTTAAATTTTCTTTCTTAAGACTTTGTTCAACCATTTTTCCCTTATATTCTTGCTTAAACTGAAAAAAAAAATGTAGCCAAGAAAAGAATATAAGAGAAACTAGGTTTGACACAATTAACATTTACTCTGGGGACTTAGAAAGTGATCTATTTTTAATACAGAAGTGAAATTGCTTTTTGGCAATTCCCACCTAATCCCTCTTAGACCTGCAAGGCAGAAACCACCATATCTCTTAATTTAATATACATATTTACTACACAGGTGGACCTGAAACTTAAATAGAAGGCATTGAATAGGATGAAGAGAATGCCCAGCGAAACTTGGGTCCTTTTCAGCATTCAGACTATTTGTGGAAAAGCTAAAGTACAATCAAAGATACCTCACATATGCTCTGAATCATAAAATATTTAAGGACAAAACTCCTAAACAGAATTTATAAAGATGACAAAGACATTACAGAAAATATATAATCCTGTATGTGGATAATCTAGATTGAAGTACTTCCCATAGGATGCACTGAATTTAAGTGTAATAAGAAAGTAGCTTGTGTCATGACAGCTTCTTTGTATATTTTATTAAAACACTTTTTACCCTATTGCTATGAATCATTAGTTTTTTTTTTTATAAAACAGATTCAATTACAGACTGAATCTTATTTTGTGATGCCTATTATTTAGGTAATATAAAACTAAAACACAAGTCTTTTGAAAGGAAGGTTACTCTTCCATATTTATTTTCACACATTTCATGTTTTCTAATGGAGATCTCTACCTATGTTGTATATTTGTAGATACCTTATGGAAACAGCCACATATACTGACCTGGGAAAAAATTCATTCCATTGTTCTGTTCCCTAGATCAACAAAATACCCCCATAGATGTGAAAAACAAGGAACTGTCTAAGAGAATAATCAATGACTTCCATTCTCCTATACTAAAAATAATGACTAATATTCTTGATAATTTACCATATGCCAATCATTTTTCTAAATACTTTACACATATTATTTCAGGCTCATACATTTTACAGAAAAGGCAAAGGAGTCTCAGTTCCCCACTTAACACCTTCTCTATTAATGCACTTAATAAAATTCACTTAGTTTGACTAAATAAACATGTGGCAGCTGGTCAACTGTTTATCCCATTTGAGTTTATCTCTGTAAGCCACACCCAAGGATTGAAAGCTGTTCCCACATGAAGCTTACAAATGAGCTGAGGTAATAAGGAACTGAAGTCTCCCCTTTTCTCATATGACTAAGCACTGCTCTCAGATTATTCCAAGAATGAATTGGTCAACAATTCCTTATTCAAAGGTAAGTAGTGACAGGAAAAATACACATTTGGTATTGTAAGAGGTTATTTCTGTTTGCTTGCTGTTTATTTTGGAAAAAAAGTATTTCCACATTAAGAAGGATTTGTGAACATATGCAAATATATGCTATGATAATGATTGTGTAATCAATTTGCTATAAAATGTCTAAATTTTTCTAAGGTGGCAGGATTTAATCATCATTATCTCCTCAAATATCTATGTTCTTTCAAGGTTTGGGGTCTTGGATTTAAGCAAAAAATAATAATAATAATATAGATCATCCAAACTTTTATTTATTTTCATATTTACATTCCACTTAATAAAGTGCTGAATTTGTTTAAAGGTGTCAGTATGTTATTTCCTCAAAAAACAGAATTGATGGCAACACTTCAATTCCTTTTGATACGTTGAATATTATCCCTAAATCCCAGATAGAAATGAAGTAATGGAAGTCATTTTTCCCACAAGCCAAAGTCATGTGTTTAGGAGACCTGGCCACACAGAAAATACAGATATTTTAGTGAGTTTATACATTATTTCTTTTTCTTTGTCTGTCTTGTTTATTACAGTCGCCTCTAGCCATATGCTACTTAACTAAATTTAAACATGAAGTGAAACTTAAAACAGAGTTCCTCAGCTGAACTAACCACAGTCAGATGCTCAATGGCCATGTGTGCTACCATAAATTAACAACAAAAGTACAGAATATGTCACTGTGACAGACAGTTCCACGTGGCTTAGGGTCACAATAAGAAAGCAAAGCTATAGAGAACAAGACTGCCTCTTCATCTCCACGGTGGAGGCTGTGGCTGCGCAGTTACTGGGCCACACGCCCCTTCAAGGCGCTGGTCTCTGGGACACCCTCGCGGTCCTGGAGAGCCTGTGCGGGAGGGACCCTACACTGGGACGCCTTAACCAAAAATCACAGGCGGTGCCACTAGCGCTCTCAAAGGTGCCTATGTGGAGAGCCTCGGGGCGCTGCCATTCCCCAACACCCCTGGCAGGGTATTACAGATGTGCGGGCACCGGTCGCTAGAGGCGTTGACCTCCGACCTCCTGTCAGCTGAGAAGGCAGTGGGAGAAAAAGGCAGCGAGACGCCAGACGCCAGGCTGGTCGCCTCCAGCTGCCCCTCTGTCCAAGGCGGGAACTCTGGGTTGGGTACTGATGTCTGGGAGCGCCTGGCCTTGCAGGAACCACTGAGATGGAGTCCAGACCTGATCAAGGAGGCGCAGGGAAGAACAAGGAGTGAACAAGGACGCCTCACAAGTACACCAACCTTCAACCGCCAGCCAGGGGCTGCTGAGTCGGGCGGGGTCAGACCGATCCAGCCAGGCCCAGCAGTGGCCTAGCCCAAAGGTCTACTCTAGTGGAGTCCAGGCTCTTCCCTCCAGCAGAGTAGTCCCGCAGACCACCCAAACTTTTAAATATCCGCAATGGGTATAGAAAGTACTTAAACTTTCATGAATTGACTGTCTTAAATAGCTAGAGATAGATTTTGTCACTTCCTAAAAACATTAGAGTGGACACAGATTTGCATAATGTGGGGGAAAAAACTAATGTAACCGTATGTGAGAGAAAGTTAAAATAAAAAATATATAGAAGTAGATAATGGGTACAGATTTTGTCAATATATCTAAAAACACCTACTTTCAAGTGATAATAAAACTATTTAATTTTTTTTTTTTTTTGAGACAGTCTCACTATGTTGCCCTTGGTAGAGTGCCTTGGTATCACAGGTCACAGCAACCTCAAACTCTTGGGCTTATCTTGCCTCAGCCTCCCAAGTAGGTGGGACTACAGGCACCCGCCACAACACCAGGCTATTTTTTGTTGTAGTTGTTTTTGTTGTTTGGTAGTCCTGGGCTGGGCTTGAACCAGCCACCTCTAAGGTGTATATGGCTGGCCTGTAACCACTGTGCTATGAGCGCCAAGTCTATTTAAAATGTGTTTTTAGGAAAATATATGTCAAGTTGATGTGGGCAATGTACAGAATAGTAAAGAATTTAAGGTAAAACAAAAATGAAAATTTACTCCAAAAAGTATCATGACTGCAAAGAAAAAAAATATCTTAAACAGAAAAAGGCACAAACCTTCCCTAAGAGTTGAATGAGTACTGTAAGTACACAGTCTTTAAGATCTTAACTGAGGACATTAGTTGCTTTCTGCTTATCTACCTCCAGGCTAAGCTTTACACCTAATGGCTACAATGCAGTAAGGAAGACAGAAAGAGCCTGTCATTGGAATTAAGGTCTATATTCCAGCCCCAGCTCTGCCATTTCCTAACCTATGACAAACCTCCCTGAGTCTCAGTGTTCAACAACTAAAAAACCTCTCATCTTGGGGAATTGATTAAATGAGACCTTCGTGAACCTCCTATAATACCGCCTAGCATACAGAGCCCATCCGATATTTTAAATAAAAGGCTATTTTAAAAAAGAAAAAAAAAATAAACTAATGATTTGGCCTTCCATTAATAGCCTCCCTACTTAGAGCTTCAAATGGACATTTTCAAGGGCAAAGCCTTGGGAAGCAGGGGAAGAAAAAAAAAATTCTTTCTCTGTATTACTCAATATCATATCCACTTCTAAAACTACATTTTTAGGCATCACTTATATTCAAAATGCTCTCAAACGCTTTTACTTATCTTTATGTTGCCTTTAATTTTATAAAGCACACTAAGCATTCCAGGCCATTTCTTATTAAATGGTTATTTTCCTGAGACCTTTTACTCAGCACAAAGGAAAGACTAATTTAAGGGTGAGAAAAACCTATATGATTGAGAAATCTTCTATGAAATCCACAATAAAAGAAAGAGTTAAATAATAATAAAGGCAGCAGGCCACATGCTGGTTAAGAAAGGACTGAAAGGAGATAGAGCTAGGTTCAAATGTGGGTTAACCAATTACTCTGTGACCGTGAGGAAGTTACTTAATTTCTCCAAGTATAAAGTTCTTTTGTAAAATGAGGAAAATATTAACTAATACCCACCTATCCACCTCATAAAATAGTTATAATGGTTATAGTCTTTAAAGAATATCTAACATTCTCTAAGATCCCAATAAATGCTTGGTTTCTCATGTCATTAATACAAGTCACATTCAATATAGTGTTTGCAAAAATATTTAGCCTCATCCATGTCTTATTTATGATGCTGAATAACTTAGGTGTGTGATTAGTAGATAACAGTATTTACTATTGTTGTGTTAGTGACTGAAAATACCTTTCATGAGAATGGACTATTTCTTTCCCAGTGTTCCATAAATAAGGAGAATGAGAATTAGAGCTAGTAGCAGCCACCATGTTCTAGGTTGAGTGTTAATTGCACTGTTATTTAGTGTTGGACAGAAAGTGAATCCTCTTGGGTACTTCTAAAGGACATTCCCGGCATGTCTGTATCTTCCCTTTAACTGTCATTTCTTAGATGAAGCTCCCATTATCTCCATTAGGACTACACAATTTCCTATCTAGTCTCTTACTTCCATTCTTGTCTACCTTGCAACCCATTATCTAACTAACATGAGCCAGAATTGTTTTAAAAAGGAATCATGCTACGGCACTCCTCCAATAAATACCCTTCAGAACAAAATCCAAAGTCCTTATGAGGTACTTTTTGGTTCCAAGCCCTTAACATGGTCCCCAATAATCCTTAGTTCCTAATATTCACACCCTACAGTAGCTCCCTTCCATGCCTTACCAGGGTTGGTCTGTGTGGCCAATTGCATACATCAGAAATGATGGTACTCTACTTCCAAAATCAGGTTACAAAAGAGTGTGGTTTCTATCTGGGGTGCTATTTAAATCACCTCTTCTCTCTTTCACTCTCTGGATCTTCCATTCTCGTGAAAGCAACTAACATCATGACAGCAGGCCTTTGGCCAAGAGCCAATGAGGCACTTAATCTGCCAGCATCCACACAAGAGTCTCGGAAGTGGATTCTACATTTCTAGCTTAGCCTTGAGATAATTTTAACCCTCATGAGAGCTTGTGACCTAAAACCACCCAGTTAAAAACTCCCAGATTCTCTTCTCCCAACTCAGAGAAGATATTAAAGATGCTTACAGTGTTGAGCTGTTATGTTTTGGGGTAACTTGTACAGCAACAGGTAATTAATATAGCCTGCAAAGGTCCTTATAAGCTAACTTTGTCTGTTTCACTAATCTTATCACCTTCCTTTGCTCATTAGGCTTCAGTTACATAGGCCTTCATTTAACTCCTGCAAGGACCAAGATTTGCCCACCATCTTTGTACCAATTGCCTCTACCTAAAATTTTCTTCCTCCCAATATCTATCTAAATGGCTATTTACTTTTACTCCTTCAATAATTTTTCCCTGTGACTACATCTACTTAAAATATATCCCATCTTTTTCTTCACCCAGCACCTGCTTTTCTTCATACAGTAATCAAAATCTCTCTTTTCTCCCCCTAACCCCTGCAAACACACATAAGCTCCCTAGAATGTAAACTACCAAAGAGCAAGCACTGTATCCATCACATGTCTTCATTATATCTCCAACATTAAGTCAGAGCATAGCACAGGACCTAAATTAAGCCTTGTTGTATAAATAAATAATTAAAACATTTCTTTGCAAAAACAGAAAAGAAATATAAAATTCAATTTAAATACTAGGTATAGTAACATAGACATTACTACCATAACCATTGAGTCCATTGAGTAGAAAGTGTATCTTTGCTAGTGGAAATGCAATTTGATAATGACAACCAGGAGAGTGTTTGGTCCACTTACTTGGTTTTGGCCACAATAAACAGATCGTTGTACAGGAATATATGTTGCTTCTGTTTCTTCAGGTCACTTTTCTATTCCAGTTGACTGTTAATCACCAGAGTCCTACTGGAGCACACAGATGATGACACAAGTGCACAGGTGTTGACACTAGCAGATGGTCTTTCCCACAGATCTGTTATTCAAACAATCAATTGCAGGAGTTGTTTTATTTTTTGTTTTTTAGGTTTTGTTGTTTTTTGTTTGTTTGTTTGTTTTTTTGAGACAGAATGTCACTATGTCACCCTTGGTAGAGTGCCATGGCATCACAACTCATAGCAACCTTAAACTATTGTGCTTAAGTGATTCTCTTGCCTCAGCCTCCCGAGTAGCTGGCACAACAGGTGCTTGCCACAACAGGTTATTTTTTGGTTGCAGTTGTCATTGTTTAGCAGATCTGGGGCCAGGCTCGAACCCACCAGCTTCAGTGTATGTGACTGGTGCCCTGTGAAATTCATGTCTGAATCAGTTTTAGACCAACTGAGCATACACACCAGCTCTAAAAGACTTCATGATTCTTACCAAAAAAAATAGGCCTTATTAAAGAACAGAAGTCAAACTTTTCACTATTAAACAGACAATGCTGGTGCTAATGGAAAATAACAACAAAATGCATACATTGATGAAATGTGACCTGAAAAACTCATCATTTTATATAATGTTCCAAGCATACACCACATGTGTAGTACAAAGCCTTACACTTACCTGCTGGTACAAGACTGTTCTTGCAGGACTTTATTTGGGAGAAGAGATGGAACACTCCTCCCTCTGCCTACTAACTTTTCATTTTTTGTTGAGGATAAAATAGAAGAAGACTTCATGGTTTGTAAAAAAAGTAAATGTTGATTTTTTAATCCTATTCAACAAGTTTTGTATTGCCCATCTTTGTATGCCAAGGAGCCTATAATTTCATTATGCAGAGAAAACTATAAACTCTAAAATAGAAAAGTTTTTAAAAAATGGATGGTAAGTACAAAAAAGTGATATAGGCAGTAAGCTTCTTTTGTACGGTCAGAGAATAAAGCAGTTAAATGTTGATCATAATATTCGAGAAAAATACCATGATTATTGCTATGTTATGCCCAGCCCAATGCTGAAGGCTGGGTATGGATCCTCATATTTATAGCCCAAAATGTCATCCCAGTAGGTCCTACTCTAATTAAAAGTCAGGATAGGTCTTTGACTGGTCTTCAAGGAAAGACCAGTATATGGGAGGATAAACAGTTAAAGCAAAGACGTAGAGACTAGTGCTCACATAAACACTGAATGGACCTTTAAATTTTATTTTAAATTTAAATGTTTACACATTTGTGAATACCTACTTCCAGGTAGATTTTTTTGTTGTTGTTTGTTTGTTTGTTTTTCCCTCCTGTAAGCTAAAAGGGATGGTGTTCTTTCTAGGTAGAATTTAAATATAATCAGGCTACTGTTTCCAATAATCCAAAATTTTTGATAAATGAGGCTTTTTTTGACTGGAATTAACCAGGTGATTATGTT
>CAUYRH010142533.1:0-20660 GCA_963574655.1 Perodicticus potto | reverse complement strand
AAATATCATGAATGTTACATTAATCAGGTGGATAAAAATATCTCCGATTGTATGGGAAGCCCGCACACTGTACTCCAAGCCTGAATCATTGTACACAGTTATGACTCAATAAAAAATAATTTAAAAAAAAATAAAAAAAATTAAAACTCTAAAATAAAATTAAGAATCCAATTCAATTTACAATTGCATCATCAGAGAGAATAAAATAAGACATTTAACAAAATAAATGTAAGACTTATACACTAAAAATGCAAATCATTATTGAATTATTTTATTGAGGAAACAAATAGAAAAAGAAACTCATGATCATGAACTGGAAAACTTAATACAGTATTATTAAGATGGCAATACCTTCAAAATTCATTTTCAAATATAATGAAATCACTATAAAAATTCTAGCTTCCTTTTTAGACAAGTAGATCCAAAATCTTATATGGAAATTAAACGAATCCAGGAAAGCTAAAACAATCAATGTTGATAAAGAGCAATATTGTTGGATTCAAACTTTTCAATTTCAAAACTTCGTACAAAGCTATAGTAATAAATGTCACAAGGAAAGATAGACTAGACATAAAGATTAATGGAATATAATTCATAGACCAGAATAAACCAATACCTTTATGCTCAGTTGATTTTTAACAAAGGTACCAAGACCATTCAATATGGAAGAACAGTCTTTTCTATAAATGGTAGTAAGAAAAATGGATATTCATAAGCAAAAGAATGAATTTGGATCTCTACAACAATCCATATATAAAAATTAATCCCCAGCTGGCTCCGTGCCTGTGGCTCAAGTGGCTAAGGCATCAGCCACATACACCTGAGCTGGCGGGTTCAAATCCAGCCCAGGCCCACCAAACAACAATGACGGCTGCAACCAAAAAATAGCTGGGCGTTGTGTCAGGCACCTGTAGTCCCAGCTACCTGGGAGGCTGAGGTAAGAGACTCGCTTGAGCCCAGGAGTTGGAGGTTGCTGTGAGCTGTGATGCCACAGCACTCTACCTAGGGTGACAACATGAGGCTCTGTCTCAAAAAACAAAACAAACAAAAAAAAAATTAATCCCCAGCTGATCAATGAGCTAAATTTAATACCCAAACTACAAAAACTCTTACAAGAAAACAAGTAAATCTCTTTCTTAGATTTGGTCCCAAATAATGCACGATCTCAGTTACATGTAGAATCTCATTTCTTATTCCACTCAGTTGTATTGCTGTCCAATCACTCCAGTGAAATGGCTCTGGCTAAATTTACTGATGCCTGCCATGCTGTTAAACCCAATAGAAACTTTTAAAATGTGTTGGGAACTTAACCTCTCACTAGTATTTCCATGTGTTTTCACACATTTGCAGTTATTGTTTTGGTGAATGTGTGTTTTTTTTTTTTTAAATAAAGTTAGCGAATTTTTTTCAGTACTGAATTTAAACACAGGAATCTTACAAATATAAAAATGCAATGCTCTCATGATATTTTTTGACAAATACTATCATTCATATTCTTTTCAGTTAATATGGATTATGTTTTTGAAAACTGAAAGTTCGGCTCAGCACCTGTAGGTCAGCAGCTAGGGCACCAGCCACATATACCAAAGCTGGTGGGTTCGAAGCCAGCCTGGGCCTGCCAAACAACAATGACAACTACAACCAAAAAATAGCCGGATGTTGTGGTGGGTGCCTGTAGTCCCAGCTACTTGGGAGGCTGAGGCAAGAGAATTGCTTACCAGTGGTTCTCAACTTCCAAATACCACAGCCCTTTAATACAGTTCCTGTGGGCTGTGACCCACAGGTTAAGAACTGCTGGAGCCCAAGAGTTTGAGGTTGCTGTGAGCTGTGATGCTACAGCACTCTATCTAGGGCAACATAGTGAGACTCTGTCTCCAAAAAAAAAAAAAAAGGGAAAGAAAAGAAAATTGAAAGTTAAAAGGGTTGATACTTAAAATCATGTACCATAGCAACTTGCAAATTTAATCCCATTGTGCTATAATTAGATGTATTTTGTATTTTATTCAATGAGTGAATTAATAGGAAAAGAGGATTAAATATGGTTACACCCTTCTAAAAGGACACAATGTCTCCTTTTTACCTAATTTTACATTGGATATAACCTGAAGCTTTACTAAAGCCCAAGAATTACTGTATTTGAATTAAAACCTTTTTGTATAAATTTTATTATTGTTCATGTTATTTACCAGATTAAAAATTTAAGAATAAGCTATCTTCTTTATAAAATGAGATAATGAATGCGATAATGCTTTAAAAGTATTAAAGTTTTATTTTGTAAGTTATCATTATAATGATCACCTTTTGTAAAGCCGAAGTCATGAAAAAACATTTTGTGCTAAATTGACAAGATGTCCCATCATCATGTTTTCACTCTGAAGAGGTTCAGCTCACCTGATCAGTTCACAGTTGCCAGAAAGATAATAATTCTGTATACTTGATTCACCCAACTCAGGTTTCTCTCCTAGAGCAATTTGAAGTCTATTGTTATTGTTCATTTTCCTTTGGAGCAATCATAAAGACAACAAGGATTAACTGAAAAGAACTGAATCCACACCTAATAATGAACTAAAACAGGTGGTCAGCATCGAAGTAGAGTTATGATTTCAGCTCTTCCACACCAAGCTTTCCATTGCTCAGTGTGTACAAAATCCTTACCTAAAACAGATACAAAAAAGTTTCCACGTTAGTCCTGGTTTAATTCTTCTGGATTTTATCATATTTTAAAACTATTATCTTTTGATATGTTATTCTTAGTGAATAATCCAAAAAGGCACTTTTTAATCTTCCTTTCATATGCAATTTAACTAATTTAAGTCCTAGAGAAAAAAATTATTTCCAAGTTATAGGAAATTCCTCACTATCATCCCAAAGTACAATTGAATTATCTTCCAATTCTATAAAATATTTCCTAAAGCTACCTCTAACTGCCCAGCTTTGCCTTACTATAAATCATATTTTTGCTATTGCTGCAATAGAAGAATTTTCAGAGACCTTCTCTTCCTATATCAGGAGAAACATCTTCTAGCTTTAATGCTAAAAAGTATCAGCTCCCTCACTGAAATAACTTACACTGTGATTACTGCCTCTTTCATGATACAATAATCCATTTACCCCCTACCCTCCACTAAACAGCAGTAATGCTATTCTGACCATTCTATGTACAGCACCAATCATTTTTCTTTTGTTCATACTTTCAGCCTTTCATGGCGAACTGTATGTATATTGCACTGAGAACTCAACCTTGTGCCCACAGACTATCTTTTCAGATTCTGTGCACCAACAAAATTGAAAGATTTACTCTCTATTCTATTCCCAGATCATTTTCCTGATTCTGCCTATGATTGACTATGCCATTCATTTCAACTCCTGCACTGCAAAATACTATAATGAAGCCAGACAGATGTAGGTTTGAGCCCCAGCTTCATCAGTTATAGAGATGTATGACCTTGGGTAAGTAACTCCTACAAATTCAATTTCTTCACATGTAGAATGAAAGTTAGTATTGTTACCCCTCTCTAGAGTTGTTATGAAGAATGAGCAAGACCATACCTTAATCAGTTAACACAATATCTGGCACATAGTAGATGCCTAATAAGTACTAGTGGTTTATGTATCAGGGTGCCAGCATATAGCACCCCTTCTTTCCAGAAGCAATTCAATAATAGAGACAAAAGAGTCAAAAGGTATGCAACAAAACATTCCTATTATTACTAAAAATACTAATATTGAAGAATGTAGCTGAAATGTCTGACAGCAATGGACGTCTTAATACTCTAGAATTAGGCAGATTTATTTAACCAGTCCTAGGAAGCACTGCACAACCATTGGATTCTTTCTATAAGAAGTAAGTATCATGTGAAATGTATGTAACAGAAGAACATGGCACAACTCATTCTCTCAATAATCACCCTGACTCCTGATAAGAAAAAGAGGAAAAGGAAAAATCCACACATACTCTGATCTTGCCCCAAAAATTTGTGAATAAGATAAGCTACACCATCTTTCCTGAGGAGGAGTGAATTAGCAGGAAGGAAGATAACCCTTTTCCTTGAGTACCCAGTCATATGTTATCTCTTCACAAAATCTTTTCTGACCCTATTACTCTGAAATAATTTTTATCTTCCATGAAACTTCATTAGTAATTATCTGTCCCTCTCTTAAAGCACAAATTACATTGATCAAGAAAAAAATCACTATTCTTTATACTTACATGTTATTTTTATTTGTTTTTTAATTCATTTATACAACATTTATTTCTTAATTAGGCGCATTGTACTTGGCAATATGCCAAGTGCTGGAAATGGTGAACACAACACAGTTCCTGAAGTTTAAAAACTGGTGGGGGAGATAGACAATAAGTTCCTGAAGGCATAAGATGTATCTGTTCTATTCTTTGTATCCCCTTAACTCCTAATATTTGGTGGATAAAATTTCACGGAATGAATGATGGTAATGAATGAGGAATAGTTCACAAGAAATGTCACTATTTTCCTCAGTACTGGGAAACAGTAAGACAAGGAGCATACCGAATACATATTGTTTTCACACCATTGTAAAATGAAAAATTCATAAGTGAAGGATCGTAAGTTGGGGAGCATCCCTGTGCTTAATACGGTTAAGAAATCAGAACAAATGCCAATAAGAGAAAACAGCAGTGAAAGAGAAAGTATAAAAAGGAACCAAATGGAAATCAGATCTTGTGGTTGCCTGGAGATAGATGTAGATGAGGGGTGATAAAACTATTTATACCTAGATTGCTATAATTGTTTCATGGTTGAACATACATGAAATTACACACGTTAAATAATTGCTATTTTTTCATTTTACATCTGTAAAACTGTAAAAAATAAAACTGGAGCAGATATGTACATATACGCAAATACACTATCCAGAATACATAAAACATTTGCCAGTTTACACCACTCATTATACATACAATGTCGTGGTTATGAGAAGAATTGAATTGAACTATTGAATTATTTGGCCTGGGTTAAAATTTCAGCTATGTGACCTTGGACAAGTTAGTTACTGTGTCTGAGTCTCAGGTTCATTGTCTTTGGAATTGGAATAAAAATGTTATCTTTATAAATACTGAGCCGATAGTTAATTGAATCTAAACTTCACATTCCTTAATATGACTTACAAAGACTGGCATGGCCTTTAATCTTCCTGTATTGTCAACCTCATTTCTCATCATTCTACATTGACACATGCCATGTTCGCTTGTCTATCTGGACATTAATTAACACATGCTACAAATGCCTTAGTTAAAAAATTGAGGACATATAACGCAGAAATCTGATTGTCAAATTTTAGAAAGTAATACACAACATATACTACACATTATCTAACACCCTCATAGTGTATAGAGAAGCAGTCTCTAATCATACACATCAGTAAATATTTAGGTTTAAAACCATATCCTAATTTAAATACTAACATGTTAGACAAATAGATCATAAAAAGCTTCACCTCCATGTCAGTTAGATATTGTCACTAAATAAGTTAGGATCAGCCCAAGTTTTATTGACAATTAAGTTTTAATAAAATATTGCCATGGCATTGGTGATTTCAGAATTACCAACTAAAGATGATTAACCTATCTTTCTTTTGTGTAAAATTATTTCCCCTTCCCACTGCCATAGGTCTTCTCTTCTCTCTGTTCTCTACCTTATCTAAAGGTCTTCTCTTCCCTCTGTTCTCTACCTTATCTATCTCATCCATGCCCAAATCATTGAGTATAACCTCTATACAAATGCCCCTACATTATTATCTCTACCCTGGAATTCTACTCTGAGCTTATCACTTATCTATACAAGCGTTTATTTGGAATTTCCACATAGATGTTTCAAGATATCTCAAACTTTTCATATTTAAAACAAAACTCTTGATCTCTGTCCATTCTGCTCTTTTTCTCATCATCTTCATCTCAATTTATATCTCTATCTTCCTGCTCACAACAAAACCTTAGTGCCACCCTTAATTTCCCCAGTGATCCAGTGCTAAAACTTCAGGGACATCCTTGATTTCTCAAGTCTTCTTCCAAAACATTATTCACATAATAGCCAGGATAATCTGTTTAAAACAAATTGAATTCTATCGTTCACTGGCTTAAGTGCCTATTACGCTCAAGATCCTGAGCATGGATTGAGATCCATGCGCAATATCCTGAAATGGTCAATAAGGCCCTACACATTCTAGTCACTGCCTCCCTCTCAAATCCCATTGTCTTTCAGTTCTATGCCAAAAACTGCTGACTTTCGTTTCTTCTGTTGCTTACTTGACTAATGCCTGCTCATTCTTAGTATCTCACTCTAATGGTTACTTCCTTGAGAGACTTCCTCTGACATCCCAGTATAAATTAGCACCCCAATTACAGATATACTCTCTTTAATATTTTTCCTAGAAAGTGAACATATCTAATTGTAAATAATACTTGCAAACATTAAGACACAAAAACATTTAAGGTGGCATTTGAAGAGGAACACTTTTCAATAGAGAACCTTCATTGTGTTTCTATTTTCAGAAAAATCAGAAAAGAGTGCTTCAATTTCTTTGGAAGTTTAATTTTTCCCTTCATTGAATCTGTAGGCCACTTTGGGTGATATGCACTTTAGTAATGTTTATTCTGCCCGTCCATGAGCATGATATGTTTTTCCATTTGTTTATGTCCTCTGTTTCCTTCTTCAGTGTCTCACAATTTTCCCCATAGACATTGTTTGCTTCCTTAGCTAAATATTTCCCTAAGTATTTCATTTTCTTTATTCCTATTGTGAAGGCCATTGAGTCTCTGATTTGATTCTCCGCTTCAGTGCTGTTGGCATATATAAATGCTGCTGATTTGTGTACATTGATTTTATAACCTGAGATTTTGTTCAACTTAATCAATTCCAGGAGTCTCTTGGCAGAATATGAGGAAAGGGGGCTAGATGTAAGATTATATCGTCAGCAAGGAGCAATAGTTTGATCCCTTTTTCCATTTGGATATCCTTCATTTCCTTCTCTTGTTTGATTGCTCTCGCTAGGACTTACAACATTATGTTGAATAAAATAGTGATAGCGGAAACCTATGCTGGTTCCAGTCCCAAGTGGAAATGTTTTTGGTTTTTCCCCATTCAGTGTGATGTTGGCTGTGGGTTTATTAAATATGAATTTTAAAATTTTGAGGTAAATGCAATCTATGCCTAACTTGTTAAGCATTCTTATTATAAAAGTGTGGTGAATTTTGTCAAATGCCTTTTCTGTGTCTGAGAGGATCATATGGTCTTTGTTTTTACTTCTATTTATGCGGTGAATTACATTTATAGATTTGCGTATGTTAAACCACACTCACACCTATGGAATGAAGCCCACTTGGTCATGGTGAATTGTTTTTTGTTTTGTTTTTTAATGTGAAGCTCAATTAAGTTTGCTAGAAATGTATTGAAACTTTTTCCATCGATATTCATAAGGGATATTAGTCTGCAGTTTGCTTTTTTTCTTGGCTCCTATCCTGGCCTATTCCTTTAATATGAAGGTCATATTGCTTCATGAAATGTGTCGGAGAGGATATCTTCCTTATCAATGTCATGGAACAATTTCTGCAGGATAAGTACCAACTTTTCTGATAAAATTTAGGTGTGAAATCATCTTATCCAGGACATTTTTTTGTTGGGAGATTTTTATTGCTGCTTTAATTTTGGCACTTGATACTGGTTTGTTAGGGAATTTTTTCTTTCTGATCCTAGGGAGGCTGTGTGATTTTAAGAATTGTCCATTTTCTTCACATTTTCAGGTTTATGTATATACCTACAGAATTTTATAATATTCTACTATCTTTGAAGTAGATCAAGTACTTCTCATATTTAGAATCCCTGTAATGACTTCTACCTCATTACCTCATCTCTTATGCCACCAATGGGAGAAAGGTCTCTGTTTTTAAGAACTCTTGTGAGTAGATTAGACCCACTTGGGAAATCTAAAATCCCTATTTTAAGGTTCACAATCCTCAATGGGTAATATACATTTTTTTATGTCCTCTGTTTCCTTCTTCAGTGTCTCATAATTGTCTCTGTATGTTAATTTATGTTGTCACATTCCCTAGAACTTGTAAATATATTAATTTATGTTGCCACATAACATAAAACATATTTACAAATTCTAGGGAATATGGTTTATGCATTTTGGGGGAACCATTTGTTTTTCTACCACATAGTTTCTATCTTATATGTTTATTAATTTTTTCACTAAATGGGACATTATTTAAAGGAAGATTTTCTACATATTTGGATATGTCAATATTGCATGGATATGGTGACATGAACATTCCAATTCTTTCATTTGTTATGATGATGCAAATGGTTTTTATGTATTTGTGGAGGAAGCAAGAGGATGGAAGGTTTGAGAAGAGAGAGCATTGAAGACAGGGTCAGAGCACAATGGATTAGCAGTAGTTGATAGGAAACAGTGCAGACGTGCCTCAAAAATTTAAAAATAAAATCACTAGATGACTGGCTATTCCACAGAGTGATTCCACCTCTATGAGTTATCTAAAATAGTCAGATTCATAAAAACAAAAAGTTACCAGAGGATTGAAAGAGGAAGAAATGAAGTTGTGCTATTCAATGGGTATACGGATTGAGGTATGCTACATGAGTAAGTTGTAGAGATCTGGTATACAACAAAGTGCCTATGGTTAACACTGTATTGTGCACTTACAAATTTATTAAGAAGGCAGATATCATGTTACATGTTCCTACCTCAAAAATAAATAAATAAAATAAAAAATACTAGGCCAGTTCTATAAAATTGTCTTTCATTGCCATTTTCTTTTCAAGGCTCAGATCCTTTCATTTACTGATCTCCCAGTTTTATTCTATTGGTAATTCAATTTAATTAATTGCTCCGGTATCTTTTTCAAAACTTACTTCTTACTATCTTTAAGTTCAGGTTTTTTTTCATACTTTCTTGAATTAAATGCTTAATCCTTTATAAGCCTTCTTTTGTTAAAATAGGTATTGGTTTTTCACTAATTATACACTTTATCATATTCTGTGTGGTTAAAACTGCCGTGCGATTAATTCCTGTTACTTTTTGTAAAGTCAAAGAATAAAGTTAGGGTTATTACTTCATTCTAAGTTTTACATGAAAAGCATTCCCAAAAGATACTGCTTTATTTTCACTGACTTTTATTAGAAAATTGATTGTAAGTTGAATTTTCTTCACGGGCTCTGTATAATTTGTGTTTATCTGAGTTGGCTTATATTTTGGATTTTTATGTATATCTATTATTTATTCCTATCATGTCTACATGATTATTATTTTCTGCTCTCTTTACTAATATGTTTGCCTCTTATTTTATTCTCTTGTGCATTTGCTATTTGAAAAATATGATAATTGCCATTAATCTCTCATTTATGATAATGAGAATGAAGCATATTAAGTAAGGGTTCAGCTATTCCAATATCACCACCAACAACAAACATTTCAATTGACCTATGAAAATGATGAATTATATAAATATGTTAACATTTTAATATTTTGTCTATATTAAATAATCTCTACATCCTCAATAAATATTGTTTGGCTATAGTAAGTTAATCTTTAAAAGCATCACTGGATTCTGTTGCTAATACTTTATTTTAGATTTATACATTAATAGATTCTGGGAATTTCTTCTTGTTTGATTTCCTTAGGGCTCAGCATTTTTTCAATTCCTTAAAAAAAAAATCAGCAGCTATGATTCACTTTCTATGCTTTGGAACAGTTTAAATAGTATCAGGACTATTAAATTTTAACTATTCGAAATAATTCATTGTGCAATCAAATCAACCAAGGGGACAAATTTAAGGAGAAGGAAATAATTCTTATGATAGATTCTGTTTCAGACTTTATGAACTCCTTCTCCTAGATTTTGGATCTAGATAAAAGGGAAAGGGAAATTTTAATTAATTATAATTGCATCTTTTCAAATTTGAGGGCTTCTTTTCTATTGGAAGTGGGAGGGGCAACAATTAAAGTCAAACAAACACCAGTAAACATTATCACTAAACTGGATTAAAAATCCCCTCGTTTGCAAATATTTATTCTGCGCCTACTACCAGGGTCTGTACTGTGTGCTAGAACAAAATGATAACACAGGTATTAGCATTGCCTTTAGGAAGCTTGGAGTCTAGTAGAGGAGACAGTCGTTTAATAAATGCCTGCAGATTATTGCAAATTGCCACATATGTTGTGAATGAAGGAAACAGGGGTCAGTGAAGAAGAACCATGGAATTTGGGAGCACACTGGAAATTAGGTAGTCAAGGCAATCCTCACTGATTGACACTGAAGTTGAGACATACAACAATTAAGAGTCTGCAAAACTGAAGTGAAAGACAAAAGGGCTTCAGTCAGACAGAGAAGCCTGGGAAAGGCCCCGAGCTGGGATACAACTAGATACACTTCAGAAACTGATAGGAAACAAAAGGCTCATCCCAGTGGACAAGATAAGGCTGTAGTGATAGGAAAGGGAAAAACCTCACAGTTTTCCTCTCTGAACTAGGGTTCCTGATGTTTACCTCTAATGTTCTTTGTTGACCCTTGATAGTCAGTCAAAAGGTGAAAAGAATCTACTTCAGGGAAGTGATATTTAACCTAATTCCTCAAAGTGAATAGAAATTACAGTTTCTTTGTTAGTATGGCACTTTTCAGTAACTTGGGATAGTGCTTCCATTCTCTAACTCAAATGACTGCCCATGACGGAATCTACAAGGGCATCGGCAATGCTGTCTAGGTCAAAAACATGTTAAACGTAGTGTTGGAGACTCACTTCCAGAGTTTGCAATAGTGCAATGATGGATTATAATTTGGATGCCATAAAGTACCCAACATTCTGCTTCTCCTCCAGGCCCTGCTGCTCTGAAGCTGAGGCTGTTTCAAAGTTCTGCATAGTATGGATTGCATTCATTAACTCGCCAGGCGTATTCCTCATTCAAACACTTACGGGCTGCACTGCCTGTCTCTCAGTCTTTTGTATTCTATACTATATCCTGAAAAAATGATTGCTGTTACCTGGTTGTGAATAATACCTTTTTCTGGTTTATATTTTTTATTTCTTTTTCTTAATTTTACATTCCCTTTTAAGTTTAACCGGAACTTGAGGGGGTAAGAGTTAAACATATTTATTTGATTAGTTATTTCAAATTAAAAGTCCGAAGAGTTTCAAACTTAAAAAATGTGTAAAGGAGAAGAAATAAATATAATGCTGTTCTTGGTTGTCAGTAAAAGAAAAGAAAGAATACGTTCTCAGAAATGAGAGATGGAAATTGAGATAAAACAACAGACTAAGATACACAGGATATTGGCTGACATAACCAATAAACATGGCTGAATTGTAAATGACATAAAAGAATTTAAAATTGCCTTATATTAACTGAAATTCTCACTATAAAAATGAATCGGTCATGTGGAAATAAAATTTAGAAGCAACAAATGCAAATGATACTACAGAACGAAGAATATAATGTGAGAAAAGATTGCAGAAGTGGATGAGGATAGAAAAGGGGGAGACAATGCACAGATAATTCTTATTCCTGCATAAAAGGGCAGGATATAATTTCGACATTTTTTTATAATTGTAAAAGTTGTAAAAGTAATTTAAGCAATGCAACTATAGGGAAAAGGAAGAAAGAAAGGAAGGAGGGAAGGAAGGAAGGAAGACTTGTGGACAGAAGGACGGAAGGGGGAGGGGGTGATATGGTTTTGTCCCCTCCAATCGCATGTTGAATTTTGATCTCCAGTGTTTAATGTGTGGCTTAAGGGGATGTGTTCAGGAATAAGGGGCAGATTGGCCATGAATGGCTTGGTGCCTGCCCCACAATAATGAGCAATTTATTGCTCTATTAGACCGTGTGAGAGCTGATTATTTAACAGAGTCTGGCACCTCTCCCCACTCTTGCTTCCTCTCCTGACATGTGACACACTTGTTCCTCCTTTGCCTTGCCTTTTGCCTTGATTGGAAGCTCCATGCAGTTTTCACCAAAAACAGGTGCTGCCACCATGCTTCTTGTACAGCCTGCAGAACTGCGAGCCAAATAAACTTCTTTTCTTTACCAACTACCCTATCCAGTTATTCCTTGATAGCAATACAAACAAATAAACACAGAAGGAAGGAAAAGAGGGAGGAGAAGGAAGGAGGACAGTGGGAAGACAGGAAGAGAGAAGACACAGAAACTATGTCTCCAAGAAGACTCCACTTCGTTACAAGGGTGATCAGGTGGATTACGGAACCAACTGTTAGCCTAGCGAACTGGTACAGTACCTGGAACATAGTAGATGTGCATTGAATACCAATGTCAGCCTCACTTTCCTGGTCTGTAATCAGTCACATTGTAAGTATTAAATGAAAGTATTTACGATAACTACAAAAACATCATTCAAATATAAATTAATACCATTACTATGAAAGAATAAACACACATGCACACACAAAATCCACATTTATGGAGCAGCACACTTTCCAACTGAACATACGGCATTAAATATGCACATGAGTATAACGACAATGGCAATCCATTCAGGCGTGCGGAACCTGTGGATTCGGGGCCACATCTGGATCCTTGAGAGAGGCCTTTCAACTGAATCCAAATCACACAGAACAAATCCTTTTAATGAAGAGACTTGTTCTGTGAAGTTTGGATTCAGTCAAGAGGCTGTTACACTGCTTCATGATGAATATCCATGTTAAAGTCAATTACAGGTTGAGAACAGCAAAAAAGACAGATAGATATAGCATTTCATATATTTCTATTCTGGTGCCGAGGCACCTACTCCTTGGAATTTCTTATATAACAAGGACTTCTTGTTTTCACATAACTTTCAAAACGGGAGAGAAGAGAAAACCAAATAATTACAAGCAACATGTGATGTTGTATTTAAAATTAACAATAAAAGACTTTTTCTATATCAAATAGAAAACTTCTAAAATACATAGAAATTAGAAATGCACAAGCTGATGGATAAATACCCTGACCCTGATCGCTACACATTTTATGAATGTAACAAAATATCACATGTACCCCATAAATATGTACAAATATTAAGTATCAACAAAAAATTTAAAAACTAAATTAAATATTAGTAAAATGAGTTATTAAGTCTAGATAAGGAAGCTCACTCTCATTTTTGATTTCACAAGCTATAATTGATTATTTAAGCTTACATTAGAATTTATTGCTTTGTTTCATAGTGGCTTAGGGGAGAGTTTCATGGAATGTGTACTGAATTTATAGGACACCTTCATTTTTGCAACAAACCTAGAGAAACTTGGAATGCTAGTTATATCACAGTTTTAAATGACTATAAATCTTACTTATGGTATATACAGTACAATTTGTCCACACAATTAACTTATGAAATTTGTTTATAAATGTCAAAATTTTTGTTAGCCTATTGTGTATTTGATTTAATATTTTTAAAAATTTTTTTTGAGACAGAGTCTCATTTTATAGCCATTGGTAGAGTGCTGTGGCACAGCTCACAGCAACCTCAAACTCTTAGGCTCAAGCAATCCTCTCACCTCAGTTTTTCATTTTTTAATAGAGATGGGGGTCACACATTTGCTCAGGCTGATCTCAAACTGGGGAGCTCAAAGCAATCCAGCCTACCTCAGGCTCCCAAGAGTGCTAGGATTACAAGCATGAACCACCATGCCCATGATTTAATAATTTTAACTAAGGTCATATTTATGTTTTCTCATATTGTTACCTTTGCCTAGTAATTTTTTTCCTTATTTTTTTATTATATCATGGTTGTGTACATAAATGTAATCATGGGGTACAATGTGTTGGTTTTATGTACAATCTAAAATATTTTCATCGAACTGGTTGACATAGCATTCATGGCATTTTCTTAGTTATTGTGTACAGGCATTTATATTCTACCTTTAGTCAGTTTCACCTGTACCCTGCTAAGATGCACCATAAATGTGGGCACATCAATTACTCATAACTTGGCTGTTTCTTATGTGTCCTTCAAACTTCAGATTGCATGTCCCTTCCTTAGGAATTGTTTACTAACCTTCATCTAAATGTTAATCCCTTAGAATATACCCTTTGCTCTGGTACCACTCATTGCAATTTCACATATGTTTGTTTCATCATTTCTTTAAAGTTGGTTTCTAACACTTACTATTTAAAGTTATACGAAGGCAGGAACTATGCTTGCATTTGCACATCAATGAATCCCTAGAGACTAACACAAAATATGGCATAGAGTTGGAAGGCATGCAATAAATATTTCATAAACTAATGAATGAATGGATAAATGGATGATTGGAATATATATTAATCTCTGTGGAAATCACTGTCCCTGTCTGTAAAGTGAGGTTCTTAATACTCACCTCAAAAGTGTTTTCTTATGATTAATCTGGCTTAATCGACGTGAAAAATAGCACACTTTGTATCTATCAAGTGTTGAATAAATCACAGTACTCATCAGCCTCTATGCTAGTGGAATTCACAGTCTAATAGGGAAGGCATACATGTTAACAGGTAATGACAGATGTAATGAGAGTCAGAGGTGAAGTACAGAAGAATAATGTGCTTATGAGAGCTTACAACAGATATAGTCTAAGTAGGTGTGGATTTCCTTGAGAAAGAAAATAAAGAATGAATGAATGAATAGTAAATAGATGCATAGACAATAATAAATGAGAATAAATGAAGACTATGAATATTAGGCATGATGCTAGGTTAGGGGAATAAAGATGAATTGTCATAGTTTTTCCACTAAGAGATTATAGTTTATTGATCTTTTTATTACCATTTCCTATATAACAACTCATCCTCAAAATATAAATAACTAGTATAAATATTTTCTAAATTAAATTTCATAAATTCTACTCATTAAAATATATTCGAGAACTACAGGGTTAAATTGAGTAGCTTCCTTCGGCAACACCATGCCACACAATTCATTTCACTGATTCTTTGCACTTTATTAGTGTTGGGTAGTCACAGATTTATCAGATGTTATCCTTATACATTTCTGACCCTGCATATTGATAACTGCATGATTCTTGGAATGGGAAAATGGCTTACCACTAGAACATCCCATTAGGTTAAAATTTGGGAAAATTCTTCAGTCCCAGATAGAAATTTAACCTTTAGGGAGTGTTTATACCCTCTGTCATTGTGATCAAAATAATTAGTTTTAGATGAAGAAATCAGTAATCTTTCTTAGACTGTTGAGTGTATTAATCACAAATCATAACACCTACTGTTTGCTATATAATACACAGAATTTCTTTAGTTTATCATTAAAATCAATTATATCAATATGCACTTCTTTGGAAACTCCTTTGGAACACAAAGATTCCATCTGTCATCTTACCATTAGACTGGAGCTCATTTGAAGTGAGTGATTCAGTTGCTGATTATCTCAAAGGCATAAACTTTTACCACTTCTATCATTACTGCTGCTTCTCAGGAGGGCAGAGCAAAGGGTTCTTAACCTATTGGAAAATAGTGAAATGGTTATCATGGTTAATGTCATTGTTAATATAATATTGTTATGAATGAAGTACCAACGTCTAAAGTACATAAACATAAATTCAAAAAAGCCCCCTTAGAAATACACAGAGGGTGCCAAAAAAGTATACACATTTTAAGAAAGGAAAAAACTTTACTAAAATTACAGTACTCAATATATACCAGTAACAAAAGACGAATGCACAAGTCATGTTTAAGCATCTCTTGTAATTGTAGAAGTCAAATGTGAGCTGAGTATTACAATTTTAACAGTTCTATTTTCCTTTCTTAAAATGCGTATCCATGTTTTTTGCATCCTTTGTAGTATTTTTTACTACATCCTTTTTACTAATTACCCCATCTCCTTCCCCAACCCAGATGATAAGATTTTTCAAAAAGTTATATTATTATAAATACAACATCCATAGTTCATATTAAATGCTTTAACATGAAATTATGTGATTATAGAATTGCACTGCATTAGATAACACCGAAATAAAAGATGAATGTTGAAATTCCATTCAAGGAAAATTTTTAGCCAGAGAATAAAAGAACAATGGCCTAAGAGCAAGTACATGTTGTCAAACTTTTGTAGTATGAAGAATATAAAATCAAAATGCATCACTGAGTTACTGTTCAAATCTGAATATATCCCTAGATTTCTTGAACAAATGCATGGAATTAAACATTATTGAATTTAAAATGAAACAACAACTATAATTATATGCATTTTATATATACATTAAATATAGTCATGTATTTTTTTAATCTTAAAAATATTTCCATGTCCTTATACATTGGCTGAATTCTGCCAAACATTTAAATATGAAATAATGCCAGTCTGACATAAAATGTTCTAGAAAATTAAAGTGAAAGGAATACTCTTCCACTCACTTTTGAGATTAGAATTACTGATACAAAAAAAAAAAAAAACAGTGGAAAGGAGGAAGGAAAAATGGAAGGAAGAAAGGAAAAGAAAAAGAAAGAAATTGTTTTGTTTAAATTTATAAATCAATATCCCTCATGAAATAGATGCAGAAACTCTTAACAAATTATATGAAATTAACTTAGCAATACATAAAAAAAGAAAACATCATGACTAATGGGCTTCATTCCAGGAATGCAAATTTGATTGAGCATTAAAATATCTAGCAATGTAATTAAGTATATTAACAGACTAAAAAAGAAAAGACTATCTCATTAGGTGCATAACGACCATTTGACAAAATTCAACATCAATTCATAAGTAAAAAAATCACAGCACACTATGAATGGAAATGTATAAAAAAACTACAACTAACATCATATTTAATAGTGAAAGACTAAATACTTTCTTCCAAAGGTCACTAACAAGACAAAGATGGCTGCTCTTATCACATTTACTCAACATTGTTCTGGTAGTTCTGCATAGTTTCATGAGAAAATACACCCAGTGGAGCAAGATGGTGGACTAGAGGCAGCTTCTTTGCAGCCAGATGTGGGTGAGATTGGCGAGAGAAGACTACAGGAAACCTCTGGCTTGTGGGCTCTACCCAGAAACATCCCTTCAGGGGCACAGGAAGGCAGTGGGAGACTTCAGGGCCCCCAAAGGAGAACAAAAGCAGTAGAGAAGCGGCAAGTGTCTGGCATCCATCTGAGGCTGGCCAGCAGTGGAGGCTGCAGCAGCTACAGCAGCAGGTAGACTTTGCAGACACGGAAAGCCTTCCCAGAGGATTTTTTGGACCTGGGCACTTGGTTGGATTACCTTGGGAGACCTTGGGTAAGTAAGCAAGTGACTTTTATGAGTACCCAGAGGCCAGAACTGAGCAGCTGGGGTAGAGCAGAGCTTCCAATGCAGGCCCTGTGCAGCCATTGTGAGAGAGCTGCTTTCTTTACAGGCTCGGCCCTCAGGGAGCTAGAGCGAGGCTGGTTCTGGTGCATCTGATAAATGGGCAACCACTTATGGAGACAGCCCAGCGGCACACGCTTTCCTGGGAAAGCCACTGCTTAGCCAAGAGACCTGCATTGGAAAGATTGAAGCATGTCTATTAAGCGTCCGAGGAGAGAGATTCAGGCTCCAAACCCTGAGGATGAAGAAGTCACTAGCGGCTTCCAGTCTCCATCTACTATAGCTGTATTGTGATTGGCATCTCATACCCAAAAAGATCACCTGTTGCCCTGGCAATATTCAATAAGATTATATATATATTAGATATTTTCTGTGTAAAAAAATTCTTTTTCAACTTTTTTGCCCCTGAAATTTTTCTTTTTCCTTTTTCTTCATTTTTCCTATAGAAATGTAATTTTTCATTATTGCCTTCTTTAATAATAAGGGCTTCATTTTTGCTAGTTTCTCTGCTCCTGTTATTTGTTTTTATTTCCTCAATTTTATCCCTCAAGATTTTTCATTTGTTCTGGTTTGATTTATAGTACTTTTGTTTTCCTTCTCTATTTGGTGGTGGTGGGGTCCTGTGTCTCCTCAGACTGGCAAAGAGCAGCAGGGGGGCCCACCCAACCCAGCCGTCCCAGAGGTTGGGATTTGTGGGTGTGGGTCAAAGTGATCCATTGGATAACAGTATTACTTTTGTCCCCCTCTTTCTGTTAATCTCTTCTTTTTGTCAATCTTCCCCATAAGATTTTCATTTTCTTTCTATTTTCTCTTTTTTTAAATCTTTTATCCCTTGCTCTTCACTCTTCTCTTTAAAATTGACAGAGAAATCAATTCATTTACTGATATGCAAACACTGAGGAAGTTTGCCACACAAAGACCATTTCTAGAGGAAAGAAGCTGAAAAGCTTCTGCACAGCTAAGGACACCACAGATAAAGCAAACAACCTTCAGAATGGGTAAAGATATTTGAGGGTATCCATCTGACAAAAGGTTGATAACTAGAGTCTACAGAGAATACTCTACCAGAGCCATGAAAGTCCCACTTGCCCTCACTGCTTGCTACCCTTCTGACCTCATCTCATGCCATTTCATCCCTTTCTTACTCCTGTCCAGCTCCACTGGTATCTTTACCATCTATTCTTGGATACACCAAACACACCTTTACCTCCTACTGGCATTTTTATGCACAGTTCCTTCTTTTTGAAATGTTCTCTGCATGGCTATCTACTTGGTTCCATACTTCACTTTCTATAGGTCTCTGATAGTCACTTTTTTGTTCATTTGTTTGTTTTTATTATTGTCAAGTACATACAACATAAAATTTACCATTGTAACCATTTTTAAGCTTACAGTTAAGTAGTATTAAGAAAATCCATATTGTGCAACTATCACAAACATCTATCTCCAGAACATTTTCACCTCCAAACTAAAATTCTGCATACATTAAACCCTAATTCCCTCGTAAACCAGCCCCTGCCCCCAGACACACAGCCCATGGCAACCGCCCTGCTCCTTTCTTTCTCTATAAATTTAACTGCACTACTATTTCTCCTCTCCCAACTGACTAATATCTTTAACATTCATCTATGTTGTGGCATGTGTCAAACTTTCTTTCCTTTTTTATTGATGATTTTTTATTAAATCAAAGCTGTGTACATTAATGCATTTGTGGGGGTACAATGTGCTGATTTTTACATACAATTTGGAATGCTTACAGCTAACTGATTAACATAGCCTTCACGTCACTTACTTCTTTGATGTGTTAAGACATTTATACTCCACTCTTAATAGTTTTGACTTGCACCCTTACATTGTGCACAATAGGTGAGGTCCCACCAATTACCTTCCGTCCTCCTAACCTTCCCCTTCACTCCCCTTTTCCAGGTGCTTTTCTGTCTGGATTTATAATCTTGCTGTGCCATTAACACGAAGTTTTGGCTAATTAGTGATGTTAATCAATTAGTGGTGTAAAAATAATAGTTTATGGATCAATGATTTGTGTTTTCTGTATTCTTTTCTGTAAATAAATTCTGTCTTACCACTGGGGGGAAAAAAAAAAAGAAAATGCCATGAAGGCTATGTTAAACAGTTTGATGAAAACATTTCAGATTGTATATGAAACCATCACATTGTACCCTTTGATTGCACTAATGTACACAGCTGTGATTTAATTAAAAAAAAAATTTAAAACAAAAAAAGAAAGAAAATTTTACAAATATTGACCTTGGTATCATGAATAAAACCATTTTTCTTGCCCCGTGAGCTATAAAAGTATACACAAAATGCCTCTTTTTCTTGCTGACAAAATGATAATTTTTGCAGAACGTCCAATTCCTAGTGAGAAAAAACATTTCTTTTTCATTCTTGTGCTGAAAGGGACTTAATAGAATAAAAGAAACATTTTTAACAATATAAGCATATGTCTCCAAGTAAAATGCATTTGATAACAATAACACATTGTTGAAACAACTGATGAACACAAATTTCCCATAAAACACAGAGAAGTAAGTATACCAAAAAAAGCCATTTGTTATTCTATGTCTATGTCTATCAACCGTTCTTTCTCTTCTTGTATAGGAGTTGAGGTCCCCACTTTATATAAAATTGTAAATATGGAAATAATTTAAAGAAAAGGTACAATTCTAAATGTTAGAAAAATTAGATTTTGTTCCTTAAAGTATAATTACATATTCTTTGCTTAAATGAGAAAAAAAAGTAATCATTTTAAAAACAATATTCCAGTAGGTAATATCATCTCTAAAACCAACGCTTTGCTTCAAAGGGGTTCTGGAGTTTTGATTAAAAGATGTTTCAGGACATTTTTGTCATAATAGTTATTTGCCTTAAAAGAATTTCAAAATATTAGCTCTGCACACAGACTGGAAGCAGTCTATAATAATATGTACTAATATCATTTTCCTGAAACTGAGAATGAGTGTTAGAATAAGAAAAGCATGTGAGAAAGATTATTGCTTTCTCATATTATCAAGTTCATTTAACTTGAATTAACCTCATCAAACCAGAACATCTATATATTGCCAATACAAGAAAAGGCCAATAGCTGTGATAAAAACTTTCAGCGTGACTACAATAACATAGCATGTGATTTGGGGATCTCTGGAATGAAGTAGAATTCTCTTTTATAATAAAATCTGATCTTGGGACATACTAACTAAAACAGGAACTTTTCCCTCCTGGAGATCTAGTCAGGATCAAAACTCCTCCCTCTAATTCACCCTCCCTGACCCCAACTTGGGAAGTCCCCTTTCCTGTTATCTTGTCTTCTTCTACTGTTAAAGTT
>CAUYRH010142532.1:0-25932 GCA_963574655.1 Perodicticus potto | reverse complement strand
AGCTTAAACAATAATACCAATAACCAAAACAGGTAGTGTAGTCAAGAAAAGATTAAAGTAAAAATTAACCACAGCATACTATAGTTCTTGTCAAACAGTCATTCTATTTAATCAATTTGGTTTTTGAACAATATGTATGTGTTGGTATATTTGCTGTAAGAATTTGACAGATGAGTCACAGCAGATCCATGATCATATTTTTTTGGCGTGGTTGTTAAAATTTTTCATTCAGATTTTTTAGTATTAAACGAGTTCAAAATGTATATTACCAATTTATGAAAGCCCTTAGACTGTCAACGATATAGTCCATTTAATATTGTAAACCTGAAATGTTAATTTATTTTAATTAAAATTTAACAAGTTGTCATAAAATGGACATCAGGGTTTTCTTTTAATTCATTTCAATTCATCCAAACATCTTTTAAAATTTTGTAGTGTGCTAGGCACTGAATGTTTCAAAAACCATTAGGAATGGTTCCTGTGCTTCTAAGATTTTTCAAATGGCTAATTGGTCAAATTTATGAAAATTTTTTTCTAAGAAGCATGCCTCTTGGACAGCGTCTGTGGCTCAGTGAGTAGGGTGCCAGCACCATGTGCTGATGGTGGTGGGTTCGAACCCGTCCCCAGCCAAACTGCAACAAAAAAACAGCTGGGCATTGTGGTGGGCGCCTGTAGTCCCCAGCTACTCAGGAGGCTGAGGCAAGAGAATTCTCTAAGCCCAAGAGTTGGAGGTTGCTGTGAGCTGTGATGCCACGACACTTTACCGAAGGGGGACAAAGTGAGACTCTGTCTCAAAAAAAAAGAAAAGGAAAGAAAGAAACATGCCTCTTGAATTATTAAGTGACTATATTATTTTTTGGATATATTCATATCTAGTTCATCGAAATTATATTGAGTGCAATGCTTTTAGTAGGTGTTTACAGTTTCTGTGAGGTTTTAGTTGACTGGTCTACTGTCGTCTTCATAAAAGTACTTTAATGAATATTTGTTTCCACTCAACTCCTTGCTATTACAGCAAGACAGAGGTGGGGGTACAAATAGGGACTGTTTATTGAGGGAATGATGGAAAGTTAACATACTGGCATGGGCTGCTAATCCAAAAGAACACTCTGAGGGCCAGAGTGAAGGAGGAGGTTAAACCAAGGAGTAGAGTCTGAAATCCCAAAGCTCAGAGCTCTAAATCCCCATAGTTTTCTTTTGCTCTTCCAATCCATCAAAAATGACTTTTGGAGACACTTTTAAAATAATTGAAAAAAGATTTGTGACAGCACTTACAGATTCTGCCAATTGACCCTCTACTAAATTGACCCTTTGGCAAATAGGCTTCTCTTTGACTAGATCCCAAGTCTCTGCTACCAGAAGGAGTCCATAGCAAATGGAAGATACAGTATTATCCATAGAAAGTTTCGGGCCAAAAATTGCCTTAATTAAATCTGAATCTCAAAACAACCCCTTGAGGAGCCAAGGTTTATTATCCTTATTATCCGTAAGTAATACTGGACAGTTCAGAGAGGCTGAGTTAATTGCTCTTGCCCAAAAGATAGTTAAAATGGAGGAATCCAGATTTGACTCAATGGGAGAAACTATTCTCAGGCTATATATCTATTAAAGGGCTAATAACCAGAATCTACAAAAAACACAAGCAAAAGAACAACAAAAAAATCAAACAACCCCATTAAAACATGGGTAAAAGGTATGAACTGAAGCTTTTGAAAAGAAGGTAGACAAGTGGCCAATAAACATATGAAAAAAAAATGCTTAATATCAGTAATCATCAGGGAAATGCAGGTTAAAACCACAATGAGATATCACCTTACCCCTGTTAGAATGCCTTTTATTAAAAAATCCAAAACTGTAGATGCTGGCATGGATTCAGAAAGGATGCTTATATACTGTTGGTGGAACTGCAGATCAGTATAACTTCTATGGAAAACAATATGGACACTTCTCAAAGAATTCAAAGTAGACCTATCATCGGATCCAGCAATCCCACTACTGGGTGTCTACCCAAAGGAAGAGAAGTCTTTCTATCAAAAAGACACCAGGATAGGTGGAGGGAGAGTAATTGGTGGGACCACACCTATGGTGCATCTTACAAGGGTACATGTGACATTTACTAGGTGTAGAATATAAATGTCTTAACACAACAACTAAGAAAATGCCATGAAGGCTATGTTAATCAGTTTAATGAAAACATTTCAAATTGTATATAAAACCAGCACATTGTACCCCATGATTGCATTAATGTACACCGGTATGAGTTAATAAAAAAAAAAAAGACACCTGCACTTGAATGTTTATTGGAGCACAATCCACATTTGCAAAGATGTGGAATCAACTCAAGTGCATGTCAAGGCTAATAAAATGTGGTATATGTATGCTACAGAGTACTACTCAGCCATAAAGAAGGATAATTTAATACCTTTTGAAGGATGAATTAATACCTTTTGCAACAATTTAGATGGAACTGAGACCATTCTCCTAAGTGAAGTATTTCAATAATGGAAAAAGAAATATCACTTGTACTCATTATCAAATTGGAACTAATGGATGAGCACATATTGACACATCAGTGGAACTCTCGCGGGGGGGGGGTCACGGGAAGAGGAGCAGTGCAAAAACCTATCTTGTGGGTACAGTGAACACTTTAGGGGTGATAATCACATAGCTGTGACTTAAGCATTACAAAGAGGTTCATGTGACCAAAAACATTTGCATCCTGTAATATTTTGAAATAAATAACAAAAGATTTGACTCAGGTATTCTGGCTGTAAGGCCAGTCAGCGTATTTTTATTAAATCATTCTGAAGTTACCTACTTTGTATAAATTTTTTTTTAGATGTTTGAGGGCTGTTAGAGATGGGGATGGGAGATGAAGGAATACTGAAGTTTTGGCGGCACCTGTAGTACAGTGGTTAAGGCGCTGGACACATGCACCGAGAGTGGCAGGTTCGAACCTGGCCTAGGCCAGCTAAACAGCAATGACAACTGCAACAACAACAAAAAATACTAAAGTTTGCTCAATTATAACACATTTATATATAATTTTCTCATGTGTAGGAAGTCAACTTTATAAGAAATTTTCAACACTTTATTATATATACAAATTAACTGTATACTATTAGTTTAAAAATTATTGTGAGAGCATTTGTTAGTTTTATATATGACAATATTAGATAAAGTTCTTACCTTTTGATTTTTCTAGCTCACAGACCTATTCTGGGTCTCCTTTCAAGTTTTTAAATTTAGTTGGACTATCGAATTTCCTGTTTTCTCTTAGTTGTCGTAAGACAAGATATAACCCTAGCTTCTGTTGGTTCTTATATTAAAGAGAAATTCTTAATTTTCATTAATATATTCAAAATACATTCACTTCAAATATACCTATGCAGTACAGCTAAATACATTAACTTCTGTATTTTATTCTCTATTTTAGGACTTTTCAGAAATATCTACAAAACTTTTTTAAGTATTATGAATATAATGTTTCTTAACCCATCTTAGAATATTTACTATTTACTACTTTTGTTATTGGGTATGGCTTGTAAAATAGTTTAATTGCACTTCAAGACTATAGCATTTTATTGATTTTATTTTTTGAAATCTGCTTTGTTTTGTAGTACTTAATGGAGGATAAGTCACCTATCACGTATGATATTGTACGTATATTAGATTTAAATGTTTAGTGCTTACTTTTGACAACCAAGTAAAGAAGATCTATATATTAGCTCTAGATTTATTTTTAAAATTGAAAAATTACACTTTTAAAATTATTTTCAGTAGCTTTAATTTGTATCATAGTATACCAGCACTAATATATTACTGGTCTCATCTTATGTGGTATATGAAAATATTAGGTACCACAGTATTGGTAAATTTCTAGTTGCCTCAATGTTTTTATTCATTTTAACCCATAGTTAAGTCTTTTTATTAGTTCTAGATATTTCCTTTGAATCACAATTGAAAATTCTAATAACATTGTATAGAAATATATATAGTAACTTACAAGAATATAAATAACTTCATTCATTTTTTAAACAGTTAAAGGAAATGAAGTAGAATGTGCAAAATAATGCCATTCAGAATAAAAACTACCCAAATCTTATTTTCCTTACCTATCATAGCTTGTTCTATTATGCACTTTATGTAAACATACTCTGAAAATAAATGGCATTAGTTGAAGAACAGGCAAACAAACAAAAAAATAAGTTTTTTGTTTTAATTGGTTGGGATTCATTGAGCGTACAAAGAATTAGGTTACACTTGATTCCATTTCTTAGGTAAAGTCTCTCTTATAATCGTGTCCTGCCCCCTTACCCCTCCAAAAAAACGTTTTAACCAAATAGCAGGCATATAGAGTAGTTCCTTTCTTATTCACAGGGGATAAGTTTCAAGACCTCCATTGGATTCTTAAAACTGTGAATAGCACCAAACCCTATATATATACTATGTTTCTTCAATTTGGTAATTCAGACAGTTACTGCATCATTAATGGGTATGTAGCATAAACAATGTGAACACAGGGGACAAAGGGATGATTCATGTCCCCGGGGGGACAGAGTGGAACAGTGAGAGATTTTGTTATTGTTACTCAGACTGGCACATCATTTAATATTTTTGGACTGTGGCTGGTCACAGAAAATGAAACTGTAGAGTCAGGGGGCTAATATAATATAATCTTTGGTTTTTAGATATATCTCAGATACATTCGAATTGAACATTGAAATGCTGAGTATTTTATAGCAACTATCATTTGTTTAAATCTAGGCTTCCTTTTTTGAAATTATGAATGTGATTTGCATTACATTTTTAATTTCTTAATTTTTTATTTTATTAATATCTATCTTTCTGTTGTTTATAATCTTTTTGAGATAATTAGAAATTTATATCTTCTTAGATTTTCTCTGAAATGTTGGTATAGTGTGATAGTTTTTCTTCATTTAATCAATTAGAGAAACTGTAGTATAACTAAATTCCTGATTGAACATTTTTCATCCAAATTACAACTGAGAGTTGAGGTTTTAGCTTTGGCATTGCAAACCCAAATATTCCTAACTCTATTGTAATACCCTTCAAATTAGGATTGGGTTTAGTATGTAGCATATGAGAGCAAGGGCTATGTAACTTTCTGGTTTATAAATAATATGATCATATTGAAAAAGGAATGCTTTGTTATATATTCATTTGTTGAGTATACATTTTTATTGAGTATTGTGCAAACAGATATAGGGACATATAAGTATGGCTTAATCTCTATCCTCATGAAGATGGGGGGACAGATGTAAAATCAATACTCCTTTTAATCATCCCGAGTGCTTAAAGGAAACATTCAGGAGATTAGAGGTAACTTGCTTAGTAGTACAGGGAAGGTTTCCCTGAGGAAGGTTTGAGCTAACTCTTTAATGAAAGATAATGATTAGATTAGCAACGAGACTAGGAAGAACATTTTCAATATGGGCAAATGAGAGCCTAATGTTCCCAAAATATATGAGCAAAATCTAAGATGGAAGATGATCAGAGGTAAGAACTCAAGTTATTTAAATATTGTGCACTTTCAAATGACTTGTAAATGACAACATAACAGCAGTTTTATTTAGAACTTTGATGAAAATTAACTTCAGTGACTCTATGGATATTTTTTGAGTAAAGCTTTGGGGCATACGTTGGTTCAGTACTTCAAATGGAGTATTGGGAAGGAAATACGCCTGCCAGCCAAGTGTCAATGGCTATTTTGATTAAGAACAGAATGTTGAAAAACAAATACTGAACAAAAATGAATCTATTAACATCTAATGTGTGCATGTTGAGTAGAGGAGGAAGAGTTCAACACATGAAAGATGGTTATAGGGAGCCCCTGTGATACCTAATTCTCCATGTTATTTAATGAGCAGACTAGCCATGATTGGGTATCTGACCTGTTGACCCTAGTAACTCATAATTAAAGGGTTTACTAGGCAATTTTCACCCAACAACAACTTTCAATGTATCTATTCTAGGTAACTATATGCTTGGGCCCTGTGGGTGATAAAAGGTGTTTTATTAGCTGCTTTCAGACACCCCAGTTCTCACGAGGTTAAGTAAGTTATATGACTGCTAAATGAGTTAGCAGAAGATTTAAAAATAGAAATCAAGTTTTCCTTTTCTAGTTTTCTCTTATTGTGGTAACACTGTCTTTACAGTTTGCATTGTTTTTTCCAGAAGCACTGATCTTACTTAGATTTGTATACTTCAAAAGAGTTGAATATTTATTTGTTCTGATATTAAAAACATTGTTCGAGGAGGAACACAGCAAGCTTTCTGATAATTCATAGTTGCCTATACTTACTCATTTGCTTTTTCAGCAAGTATTTATTGAGTATCTCTGGTGTGTGGTGTTGAGTGATATCCTCAAGAAACAGAAAACATGGTCTATGCACTTGAGGAGTTTTCAATATTACCAGTGAAATGAAAGGTCTGCATATTCTCACCAGGCATTGAGCTAGAAATAGCAAGTATCTTTTTAAATTCAGGGTTGTTTTGATTGGGTTTGGTTTGATTTGGTTTTTAAATTAGGGAGAGATGGAAAATACTTGTGTTAGTATTTATTTCATTTCTTATGTGTTCCCTATGTGTAATGTGAATGCTTTTTGAGTGTATGCTGGTGTACATTACTAACATTTTTACAGGAAAGAGTGAATAAATACACTTAGGAATAACAGTTATTATGCTAATTTTATTATGTATTTGGAAGATTTTTCCCATTGGAATAACCAAATTTGTCTTTTAAAAGGCTGTCACGTGATGTAGAAAAGAATACTGAATCAGAGTAGCCACAACACCTGGGTTCTATTGCTTCGAGTGATACAGCTGAATGACTTTCAGCAGCACAGTCACCCTGCGTGGACCATGTTTTCTTTGTTCTGTTCTTATCTGCCCTATATATCACACACAGTTGTTATGAAGATTATATGACATACTATATATCAAACTGGCTGTAAGTGGAGCATTGGGAAGGAAATATGTCAACACTAGAAAAAGAAATGCCTGTCATATATTTCACGTATGTGAAAATGCTTATAAGTTATTGTATCAAAGTAAATGTTTAGAGCAAAGTGTATACATTTAAGAATTCTTTTTTGTTGATGTAACAATGATGAAATACTTATTGAATACACAGATATTTAATAGTTATATTAGGTAAAATGACAAAACTCATTTGATTCCCCTTAAGTACATATCTAGATAGCTTTAAGTTTGTATTCTATTCATTGAATTGGACAAAATGACTCATGGTGGACATTAGTCTTTTGCTATATATTGGCCTGCTTCAGGCTTAATTCCGACTGAACACAGTGGTGAAAAGGGAGCAAATTGACACCCATGAGTCAGAATTTTGGAACTCGGTTGAATCTTCCACGTGGAGTGGCCATAGATGATATTGAGGTACAAATAGAAGCAGTGAGCTGGCATTTTATCTGAGCCATTGACAATGTCCAAGGAATCTGCTCTGGTCATGAGAATACAGGTACACGACCTTCTGTAGTTCTCAACCTTCCTAATGCCGTGATGAATTGTCATTGTTATAAAGGGGTCGCGACCCACAGGTTGAGAACTGCTATAGGCAGACTTTTGGCAGAATTATGTTTCCAGGTGGTTGAGCTGGTTTGGAGTAAAAACCTTTCCCATGCTTTGAGATTCACCTTTCAGGGTATAGTATTCAATACTTAGGGGAAAAGCTTAGCATGATGCCAAGTTAGCTAGTGTTCAAGATAGCCCAAGCAGGGGATGTTTACCTGGACTCAGTCAAGGTTTAGGACAGTAAAGCTAACTCTGGACACCACTTAGAGGCAGTAGAGGGGGGTCTTAAATATGTTGACTTCCCTGGTCCCAACTGAGCCTGCAGATTGGAGGTGTCAGTGCCATTCATAAACTTGATGGAATATACTAACAATGGAGCATGCAGCTGAAATGTGACATGTATGTCCACTTCTCTCAGCTTCTGTTCACTGATGTGGGAATTGATTGATATGACCAAGAAAAACTTGAAAAATACCTCTAAAGAAAATGAAACCCTGTGCGGCACCTGTGGCTCAAAGGAGTAGGGCACCGGCCCCATATACTGGAGGTGGTGGCTTCAAACCTGGCCTCAGCCAAAAACTGCAAAAGAAAAAAAAAAAAAAACCCTGTATTAGAAACCAAAGAGCCTTAGGTCACATGTTTTCATCTCATGTTCCAATTGAAGGTTGGAATTTTTAAAGAGTTAGGAGGAAGATAAAGACTGTGAGTTGATGACTTTGTACCTAAATTTCTTAAATTTTCCCCTTCCCTTCCCCTCCCCCTTCTCCTCCCCTTCACCCCCCTTTTTTTTTTCACACAGTCTCACTCTTTTGCTCTAGGTTACAGTGCCCTAGCATCAGCCTAGTTTATAACAATCTCGAATTCTTGAGCTCAAGTGATCCCCCTGCCTCAGTCTCTCAAGTAGCTGGGACAACAGGCACCTACCACAACGGCCAGTTAGTTTTTTTTTTTCTATATTTATTTATTTATTTATTTTTGCAGTTCCTGGCCGGGGCTGGGTTTGAACCCACCACCTCCGGCAAATGGGGCCGGTGCCCTGCACCTTGGAGCCACAGGTGCCGTCCCCCCCTTTTTTCTATTTTTAGTAGAGACAAGGTCCCACTCTTGCTAAGGCTGGTCTTGAATGCCTAACCTCAAGCAATCCATCTGCCTCAGCCTCCCAGAATGTTAGGATTACAGGCATGAGCTCCCACACCTGGCCAAATTTTAAAAAATTTAAAACCTGTTATTTAGTAAAGTGATAGGTGTCAATCCTGTTCCCTTATAACAATAATAACCAGTTACACAACACAATGAAAATGGTCACATTCATAATAGTAACAAAGTACAAGTTGATTTGACTAAAGTTAATAGGAGATATATATAACCTACATAAATAAATCCATGGGACTTTGAAAGCTATAGAAAAAAACTAGAATAAATAGAGTAATCGTTCAATTCTAGATGATCTAAATAAAGACCATAATATATAAAATTTCTTTTAAAAATTTATATATTTAACATAATTATATGAAAATAAAAAACCATTTTCATTGAACTTATTGAATTTAGTCAGATTATTTTATATATGGAAAGGAAAACTGGAAAGAATATAAAATGCCATTTTGAGAACCAGAGGCAAAATTCTGATGGTGGAGAACTAACCCCATAGTAAGGTGTAGCATGCTGGGCACAATGGCTCATGCCTGTAATCCTAGCACTCTGGGAGGCTGAGGCAAGTGGATTGCTTGAGCTCAGGAGCAAGACCAGCCTATGCAAGACTGAGACCTCATCTCTACTAAAAGTAGAAAAAATAACTAGCTGGGTGTTGTGGCAGGCACCTGTAGTGCAAGCTATTAGGGAGGCTGAGGCCAGAGGACTGCTCAAGGTCCAGAGCTTGAAGTTGCTGTGAGCTATGATGATGCTGAGGGACTCTACCCAAGGTCATAGAGTGAGAGTTTATCTCTAAAACAAAAAAAAGATGAAACATTAAAATTTTAAAAAGAGATATTATAATGGCATGTATATTTGTGTAAATAGATGAGAGTAAAAAATTCAATAGATTGTATATTTGAATATATATTTATAATAAATATATAACATTTACTTATGGTAAATATAAACTAAGTTTTCACAAGGATATAAAATACCGAGGAAGAGACAGGGATTCCAATACCATTCATTGCCTATAAATCTGGAAAAAAAATAGGTACATAGCTCATATTGTTCACCAAAATCATAGATTAAAAGTAAATACTAAAGTGAAAACTTTGTAAGTTTTGTAGTAATTCAAGTCACAAAAGAAAATATTTACAAGTTGAAATAAATAAATGCTAAATTGTATGGAAAGATATAAAAAAGCACTGTGAAAAATATTTGCAAGTTTATTACACAGGGGATTAATGTTAGTATCTATGCAGTGCATACAGTTTGTTGGAAACATTTAGGTTTGAGCAGATCAATGTGCAGGAAAATAGACAATACACATAAGTGAAAATAAAATCAGTAAAATAGGGAAAACTTTAACATACCAATTGAGAAATGCAAATTTCGAAAATGAGGTATCATTTTCTTTCTATTCAATTGGAAATAATAAAAGCGACATTACCTAATACCATGAAATTTGCACATTACTGTGTTGTGCTGGTAGTATTAAATCGGTCTGAAAAGGAATTTGACAGAATATACAAAATACTTACACCCATCGACCCCAGTGATACAGTACTTTAGAGAATTTATCCTAAGGAAATTATCCAAGAGAAGGAAAATGTGTTTCTTTGCAGGGTTGTTTATAAGTAATAGAAAATAAGGGTGGCAGAAACCTTAATTCCAAGAAGAGAGAAAGGCTTACGTTATTGGCCACACACACTCAGGAGAGTAAATAAGCATTAAAGTGACTTACACGCATGCATATGCTGTGTAGACAGTGAAAACATCCTTCTGATACAATGGTTAAGAGAAATTCCACGTGGTAAGATATATGCTTTCAACTATGTACAATGTAAGCCTGTAATCAGATGACAGTGTAAACTCTAGTTTCTGTTTGTATTCTTCCCAGATATTTTGGGGAGAAATAGAAAAACTGAGAGTGGCATAGATTTCTAAGAATGATGTTGGGAATACTAAAGTATGCTGCTAATTAATAACAGTAATAACTTTATTGATCATGTTTTATGAACCCAGGAATCACTTTAAGTGTTTCGCATGTATTTTCTCATTGTGAAATATTTGAATGTTGAAAAAGGAGGTTAAGGCAGGGTATATTTGCCTCCAAATCATTGAGGGACTGTGATAGGATAGCACAATTAGAATAGTTTTCTTTTATTCCTTTGGGGGGTTAAAAAATGTATTATTAACAATGTTTAAATTATTGGGAAACAGATCTTGACTTAATCCTAATGAAACAAAACAGCAACATAACGCGTTTTTCCCTCTGCAGTTTTACACCTTGGGAAACTGAAACCATCATACATCCAGATGCCTAAGCTGGAAGCCTGCCCTTCATTCTTGCTTCTTTCTTTACACTTCCTCATTCTCACCTTCCAATTTGTTACTACATTCTATTGACTGCAGCTGCTAAAACATTTTTGAAACTCATCTACCCTTTCCCATTCCCATTGTCACTTTTCCTGCTTAGGCCACCATCCTCTTCGCCTAGATACAATAACAGCCTCCTAACTGGTCTCTTTTTGTTCCATTCTTGCCTCACTTTCTTGCTCTCACTACATACATCTAAACATATCACTTCCCAGTTTGCAAATCCTCCGTGATTTCGCTTTGCTGGATAAAGTCCAAGCCCTTTCATGGGGCATTTAAGGGTCTTCATGCTGTAGCCTATATTTATCTCCCCAGCAAACAAATTCATTCTCTGTCTTCTTCTCCCTGCCCCTCCCTGTCACTCGTTCAGTCACACAGACACAAGTATATGCAAAAAGACACCCCCACGCACCCACAGCTATGCTCAACTTCTTTCTTTTCCATTCCTCTTTTCTCTCCTGTCACTGAGTCTTCACTGGTGCTGTGCCTTCCACCTGGAACTTTCTTCCTTATTTATTAGCCAATACTGCCTGAGCGTTTTCTTATGCTCTTTAATTCCTATGTATCCTTCAGGTTTCACATTAGACTTTCCTTCTTTGGGGAAGGCTTTTTAGATATCTGGGTTGTGTCCTCCAGTGTGTTCCTCTACCACTCTACGCCATTTTCTTTATTTTTATATTACTAAAAATAGGAACCACCTGACTAGAACCCTGTTGTCTACTTGGTTTATTACCATATCTATGGGGGTTAGCCGAGTGTCTGGCACGCAGTAAATGCTTGATATCTTTTCATTGAATGAATCTGTATGGTTTTGACCTGTAGTGAGTAAACTCCTTGAGATCTATATTTTTAACCTCAAATATGAGCACCGTCTTCCTGGTCATCATATCATTAATACCAAGCACAATAATAGAAATGAATTAGTAACTCAGTATTCGAATGAATTACTCATTGTAATAGTGACACTTCATTGAGATTAATGAGCATTCCCTCTCTAACTTCCTTGACGGCATAGCCTATCTTATTTGTCTCTGTTTTACCTATAGTGCCTAACATAGTGACTTACATACATTGGTCATTATGAAAGTTTTGAGATACACAAAAGTCAAGAAACGTAAAATCTGTGCAGATGGAAGCAAATGAAGCCTTCTTACTGACACCAATAAGCCAAGCAAGTTGAAACTTGCATGATCAGTCAAAAAGCGCTCTGTCCTGACTGTGTTTCTTGGAAGTGAAATAATGGATCATAACATAGTCTGTCTCAAAACTTTCATAGCGACCTATGTATAGTAGATGCTCCTTGGATAATTACCTTGAATTCCCAAGACTGAACACAACCACAAGATTTCCTGCTATTGCTAGCATTAATTAGGAGATCTTGACCATATGTTGAGTTTGGATTTTAGTTGGATTTCTATGTATATTTCTGTATCTGAGCCTGTATGCATGATTGTGTCAACATACATTATGTAAAAGGCATAAACTGGTTTCGTATTCATTTATACTGATTAGTGAGCATTAAAACAATGCCATCATCCTGCAACCAAAGTTCTCTTCTCATTGTTAATTTGTTGATTTGTTTTACTGTGACTACTTTTTCATTGATCTTGCCAGGGAATCCTGAGCTGTCATCTTTTAAGGCAAAGTTTAAGTCTTGTCCAAATCATTCACTGTGTAATCGATGAGGGGGGTGTTAGGACTTGAGGAAAAAATATTAAAGGAAATATATATGAGAAACCCTTCATAGGGATTTTTTTCTTTTCTGCCTCAGTATTGTATAATACATATTCCTGTTTATAAATGTCTGTTTATAAGTAAAACATACTAATGAAGGAGGTGGAAGTGAAGTTTATAAAGATGTATCCTGAGGCTTGTTTTAACAAATTGAACATGTTATATATTTGAATAAACCTCCTCTTAATGCTTGAGGTTGAAAAGGTACAAATCTTTCTTGGTTGAAGCAGGAGAGGTTATACATGCTTTGTGATGAAGGAAATGCTTTCTTTTCGGTCATCATTATTCTTTTTTATTTTCTACTTTTTTCCCTACTATTTTGTATCTCTCCTTTATTGTTATCTTTTTCCCTCACCCCCCCAATATGTAATATGAAAAACAGAGACATACATGGATTCCTCTTCATGCTTAGGATAATGCCTTTCTTTCTTTCCTTTCTTCCCTGTCTTTTCTTTCTTTCTTTTTTTTTTTTTCTTTTTGATGCAGAGCCTCACTCTCTCATCCTGGGTAGAGCACTGCGGCATCATAGCTCACAGCAACCTCAAACAACTGGGCTCAAGCAATTCTCTTGCCTCAACCTCCCAAGTAGCTGGGGCTACAGACCCCTGCCACAATGCCGAGCTATTTTTAGAAATGGGGTCTCGCTCTTGCTCAGGCTGGTCTCCAACTCCTGAGCTCAAGAAATCCACCTGCTCAGCCTTCCAGCATTTAGAGGTGTGAGCCACCACGCTTGGCCTGAATAATGCCTTTTCCTCCTAGAAACTCTTGTTATATTCCTGACTAGGTTGATCTGCATAACAATGCTAATAATTGACAGCAACATGTCACAACTTTTGAGATAACATAAAAAATCTTCAGGTTTTTAACTTTTGCAAGATTCCTTATTTTTCCCAAAGACACACATCATTTAGCAGTCTTTTTTGAGAATGTTGTGCCTTTAATTGTACTAGTTGGAAATGTCAGAATAGCATATTAACCTACTGAGCTCCAGATGGCTGATTTTTTAAAATTTTGTCTTGTTTTGTTCAAAGGAATGTGGAATTAGCAACAGAGCCTTCAAACTGATGTCGGATTTGGGTAGTATAAATTATTGTATTTAATATCAAGTAAACATGTACCTAAAAATTCATATGAGTTGTACTTTTTATTCTTTGCTGTATAAAACCCTCCCTGAATATATTTGATAAGTTGAAAGGCTCATTCATTTTGTGAGCAAGTTTATAATGACATTACTGATAATATTAACCATTGAAGATGATTAACATCTATAGTCTACTTTGGATAGTGGAAGAAAGAACTGAAGCCTCTTGGAGGTGTGTGCATGCATGTGTGTGTTGGATTACATTAATTTTTTCTGGGAGAAGTGGACGACATGTTAAAATAATCATGGAATGTAGACCACGAAGAAAGATTGTTTCTAAAATAATTATTTTGGGGAAAGAAGAATATGTGTTCCCTTATGTTCAGATTCACTACTGAGATTTTTAGAGGGAAGAATGTTACCAGCAGAAATAGACAGTTGGTAATCTATAAAAGTAACGCCATGATATTGGGTAATGTTCGACTACTGTTTCCATTGATAGAACCTCTAACATGATATGTAGCACTTATAGGTCAGAACATTGTTTTTACTTTTATTAAAAGTCTATGAAGACTATATGTTCAAGTACTGGCTCAATACTCTTGTAAAGTTGTTCTTTCAAATTACACTAAGGCTTTGGGTAAGCAGTATTTTGTGATATTCGTTGTATACTATTTGAGAACTAAAATTGGTTCTTATGCAACCAAGATTTTCTGTATCACAAAAATCTCGAATAATGCCTATGAATTCATCACTGCTGTAGAAAATAAACATAAATGATTGAATTCGTTAGGTAAAATAAGTTCATTGAAATGAAACCAAAAAGCATCCACTTTCATGTATTCTGAGAATTTACAGATACTCATCTAAACAAATCATTCCTCTTTTAAACACTAACCAGAAGACTATCCTACTTTAAAATATTAGTTGATTCCAAAGATGTCAGTTTCTTTAGTTAATCCAAATGTTTATGGATTAACTGATTTCACTATAAATAAATGGTCACTTTAATGTTGCAATAATTTTTACAGGTCAACTCACATAAAGTGCAAATTCAATATTTAGTTGTATACATACAAATTAGAATGTCCTCTCCCTCTAACTTATTCTTGTCTGTATGCTGTGTGCATACAGCTGTGTGTTTCTAAAAGGAAGCATGGCTCAAAGTTTCTTACTTGGCCTTTTCTTCTCACTTTCTGTATTCTCAATGAGTATTGAACATAACTTGGTTAGTATTAATGTGGAGACACAGTGTACTCAGTGGTTAAGCATATAGACCTTAGAGTCAGACAGACCTGGGATCAAATTATGACTCTACCAGTAGCTATAGTAAAGTGACCTTGCCCTGGTTTTCTTTGTTTTTAGACAGAGTCTCATTATATCACCCTTGGTAGAGTGCCATGGCTTCACGGCTCACAGCAACCTCAAAACTCTTAGGCTTAAGCGATTCTCTTGCCTCAGCCTCCCCAGTAGCTGGGACTACAGGCGCCTACCACAACACCCGGCTATTTTTTGTTGCAGCTGTCCCGGGCCAGCTTCGACCCGGTCACCCTTAGCGTATGTGGCTGGCGCTGTAACCACTGTGCTATGGATGCCAAGCCCCTTGCCAGGTTTTCTAAGCACAGGTTTCCTGATCTGTAAAAGTGTAGATAACATTAACACCTCAGAAAGGCTGCCTAGCCCTAGGAAGCCTCTTAGTTCCTCTTTCTTAACTACACCAACATTCCCATTCACTTCCTTGGGTGAAATAAGTCTGTGTCTTAAATGACTCTCTAATCCAGTATTTTCTAACTGCAATGGTAATGGTTAGCACATCATCAATTTTTCCCTTAATGATTTCCAAAGACTCTAAAGAAATGTACATTCTGCTTCCATTCTCTCCTCCAGCTGTTTCTCTACACCTCCCTGCCCAAGCCATCATTGAAGATATACCTATGTTTGTCACTTCACAGCCCAGACACTTCCAATGCCTTCCTCTCACCTATGGTAGTTTCTCAAAAATGAGGAAAATATAGAACCCTTTTAAAGGGAAGACTTCCAAAAGCCCCCAGTGTTGACTTAAAATACTTTTAATTGTATGGTTTAAATATGTACCAACACAAAATAAGATCTAAACCATGCCAATAGCTCTTACACAATTTATAAAATGTACATGTTAATAAAAATATGACACTAATAAAATTAAATTAGCTTTATTTTAAGTGGCAAATGATTTAGTGAATCTAAATTGTCATTCACATTGTAAATATACAGCAGTGTAGGCAGTTTTGAGTTCTCTGTGCCTACTGTACCATAGGATGACCCAGTTGTGCCACTAGTGTTCTCTGATCTATGGTTAAATTTTGATTACTACCGTATGCTGCTGCCCTGTCATTTGGTCTTAATTTTGGTACAAATGCATTTTCATACTATGTCTATCTTATTAGCTTGGGATAATTAAAGTTCTACTTCCCAGTAACATTGTGCTCCTAAGTGTATATGTGGATGCTGAGAATACATGACAGGCCTTGGTTATAAAGTTGCTATCTAGATGATACAGTTTATATTAAGCTTTATCACATTATCTTAAGAAACAAAATAATATAATTTAAAAAAATTACTGGATATGATTCAGAGAACATTGAGACGCTGTTCAAGGATCCCAGTGTGAAAAACCTTAGCTCTGTGTTCCAGATTTATTGATCTATTAGCAAATCCCCAAACAGGGCATGTTCTATTATGACTCCATGTTTATTGTAATTTCTGACTTAAATGGCCTTATCTGTCATAGGTGAACACCTTTTACAGCTTGCCTGACTTTCTTTCTCCAAGAGAGTCAAGTCCACTATCCTTCAAACTCCCAAACCACCCCTATCTATTTCTCTCAGGGCACTGGTTGCATGGCTTGGTGATGGTCTGCTTATTGTGCCTCACCACACCTAAAAGAGTGTATGTTCTGCACTGGCAAGGATATGTCTTGACTTTATCCACCAGTGCCTGGAACTTCATGGGAGGTCAATTAATGCTGAGTAGAAATATTCAAATATAAAAAAGGATGCCATCAGCACAATAAGAAACAGATGCTGTCCGTCTCTGTGGTGCAGTTTGTGAAGAAACTGAAAACTCGGATAATCAGCGTGCATACATAGACTATGGTGGTCAGTTAAAATTTTTACTTCAAAAAAGAAAAGCTTCTGCTTTAGTATGTAGATGGTGGCATACTCCAAATCAGACTCAAAAGGGCAAGACCTTTGAGATCATCTGGCTCAGTGAGTTTCAAACATTACGTTATTTTATTTAACATCATAGCAGCTAACCCATAAGGAATCCTATGTGGAATATGAATATGTAAAGCAGATAAATGTGTAAGCGCCCTCTTAGTTGGGGGAGTAGAGGACTTGGGGACTCTCCCAATAAGCCTTCCTTTTTGCAGATCTTCTCCTCAGCCCCTAAAGCAGACCCCCAAACACCTCAACGATCTCTATGGATCATCAGAATACAGATTGAAAATAATAGTCTTCTCCTACCTAAGGTAGAAATCCTTTTTTAAGCATCTCACAAAGATAGCAACCCATTGTCTGCTGGAATAATTTAGGTGAATCGAAACTAATAGCTTCACAACATAAGTACTTCTTCCACTAGGCAATTGTTAAAGACAGTACTCATTAAATTAATGACAAAATAATATACAGAGTGTCCATATAGATCATGTGCAATTTAAAATAGTGTGCAGTTTTAAATTGCACCCGAACTTTATGGACACCCAGTGTAATGGCACCAAACACTGAGACATTTTGTTTTACCTGCATTCTTATTTCATCCTTATGACAAGCCTGAGGGTGCATACTATGTTGTTCCCATTTTACAGACAGGGAACCCAAGGCTCAGGAAGTCAACTTGACTAAATTCATACAGCTATTAAGAGTAAGGATATTTCAGAAACTTGCCTACTTTCCTTTTTTTTTTTTGGTTATAGTCCTCCATTTGGAATAAATTGTGTCCCTTTGAAAATGGTTTTGTACTGTCTACAGAAAGGAGCTCTATAGTTTGGTTTCTAGCCTTGCTTCTGACAATTACTTGCTAGTTATTTAGTCTCAGACAAGCCATGTCTTCTCAATGACTCAATTTTCACAACAACAAAAAAATGGTTTGAGTAATATCTTCTCCTGTTAGATTCAGATGAAATAGTTTGCAGGAAAAGTTGTGATAGCTCTTTTAGCTATAGAAATGTAAGGCGTTGTTGATCTTTAAATCTGTCAATCTCATTCAGTGCTGGGGGCACACATCCATTTATTTACCTGCCATTTAGTTGCAGTTCTGTTACTTTTCCTTGTTTCCTGTCCTTTGGATATTTTACTATTGATGTACTACCTCCCATCAGCAGGTAGGCAAGGAACTGATACAATTCAGTGTGTTCATTTTGTCTGATATTGCTTACTAAAATGTTTGGAAAGCTAGGAGTCTGGGAATAATGGAGTGATTTTTTTTGTTTGTAGAAGGAATTTTTCTTTATTTCATTTACAATTTATAGCTTCATTACCTGCTTAAAATGTAGTTTATATCTTGGCTATAGAAAACATTTATAATCTTTAAAAGTATTATTAAATTGGCTTTGTTACAACATCTAAAGGTACTCTTGGAATTGGATCTATAAAATGGTAAAACAGGGAGGAAAAACATTACATTAAAATATCGTCATAGACTTTGTCCCAACATAGCAAATGTTGATAAAGTTTTCACTATAATTCCAATCTTTAAACAGTACAGTGAAGATACTGGCTATGACAGAGAAATTAGTTTTCCTATCAGATACTGTCATTGATCAGATCCTGCCCATTTTTAAAAGTCGTTATATACATAGGTGAACTTTATTTAAAACAGTAGCATGTTTTTTCTCCTTTCCTAGTACAGTGGATGGAGTAAATGTAGTATGATTACAAAAGAGGGGAAATAGGCTACTATATTTTTAATTTGTTTGTGCCATGAGCCCCTTTGACAGTCTGGTAAGCTTATAGATACCTTCTTAGAATCATGATTTTAAATGTAAAATATAAGAAACATAGGCTTAGGCTCGGCGCCTGTGGCTCAACGGGCTAAGGCGCCAGCCACGTACACCTGAGCTGGCGGGTTCGAATCCAGCCTGAGCCCGCCAAACAACAATGATGGCTGCAACCAAAAAATGGCCAGGCATTGTGGTGGGTGCCTGTAGTCCCAGCTACTTGGGAGGCAGAGGCAGGAGACTCGCTTGAGCCCAGGAATTAGAGGTTGCTGTGAGTGCCACGGCACTCTACCCAGGGCGACAGCTTGAGGCTCTGTCTCAAAAAAAAAAAAAAAAGAAACATAGGCTTAAAAAAGAAAGCAATTGTATTAAAGTATATTTTTTTCAAATGGTTTTTAAAAAGTGATGACACATTTCAGAGATGTAAAAACTTAAGTTCACACAAAAAACTTGTGCATGGATATTCATAGTTTTATTCACAATAGACAAAAACTGGAAACAAATGAAATATCCTTCAACAGGTAAATGGTTAAATAAACTGTGGAATACTACATTCATACTGTGGAATACTACTTGACAACAAACAGGAACAAACTAATGATACATGCAATAACTTGTATGACTCTCCAGGGCATTATGCTAAGTGGAAAAAGCCTATGTGAAAAGGTTACACACAGTATGATTTCATATAAGTGACATTCTTGAAAATTGTAGAAATAGGTACTAAATTAGTGGTGGCTAGGTGTAGGGTTGTGGGAAAGAGGTGGTTTTGGTTATGGAAGGCCAACATGAGGGATCCTTTTGCTATGGAACTGTTCTCTATCTTCACTGTGGTTGTAGAATAGATGCATCTATACGTGATAAAACTGCACCGACCTATATACATACACAGCACACACAATTAAGTAGAAGTAAAACTAAGGAACTCTGAATAAGATCACTGGGTTTTATCAGTGTGAATGACCCAGTTGCAATGTTATAATACAGATTTTCAGTAGGTTGCCTTTGGGTGAAGCAGGCGTTCTCTGTATTATTTCTTCCAATTGCATGCATACGTCTAATATCTCAAAATATTTAATTGAAAAATTGAGACAAAGAAATGCATTTCTTTGCAGTATTTGTTAAATAATAAGATGAAGTGGGAGATTGTATAAGTCAGATAATTTTGAAGACGTGATGAGCATAGATGATACCTGAGATAACTTCCACAAATGTGTGTATGGTACAGTAGGAAAATATGGCTTCTCTTGTTGGTGACCAAGTTGCACGTGTTACTAATACCACTGTATTCTGTTGCCTACAATCATAAATGAAAGAAGTACTAAATTTAAGTTGTAGGTTACTAAAAATAAAGATGTTATTTTTTCTCTCTCTCTTTTAATATTTATTTTTTTAAGAGCAGTTTTTCTTTCTTTCTTTTTTTTTTTTAAAGTCAGAGTCTTACTCTGTCACCTTGGGCATCCTAGTTCACAGCAACCTCAAATTCTCGGGCTCAAAAGATCTCTTTGCCTCAGCTTTCCGAGTAGCTGGGATTACAGGTGCCTGCCACAATGCCAGCTACTTTTTCTAATTTTAGTAAAGATGCGGATCTTGCTTTTGCTCAGGCTGGTCTTGAACTCTTGAGGTCAGGCAATCTAGCTGCCTCGGCCTCCCAAAATGCTAGGATTATAGACTTGAGCCACCACGCCTGGCCGGAAAGTGCCTTATTTTAAAACAGTCTGTAATGAGAAATGATGCTATATGAAATTATCTCATAGTATAATTTCTGCATAGATTTTCTTCTTACACACCTCAATTGATAATATGTAGTATCTTTTATCCTATATTACTTACGCAATTGAAATAATTTTCAATGTAAATTGGATATAGATTATTTTAAATGTAATAATTTTAAGGATATTTTTATATTTTTTAACAAATGGATTACTTAACTCTAATAGTCTCCCTTTAAGAGATGTTTTTCTCACATAAATGGAAAGAAGCCTTCAAAGGTTCTGTGATATATTCAGAATTGAATAGCCTACCAAATACATCACTATTATGATAAACAGGTAGGATCACTTGGATTGGGCACGTATTTTGTGTTTCCTTTTCATAGTTGAACTCAAGGAACTGATGATGAGGAAAATGGCTTTCGATTTCTTATGCTTTTAAAGTTATAGGAACCTCTCAAAGAACAACACTGACCCTCTGTAGATATAATTCCAAATTTGCTAATATGTAAATTGTGTTTTCAGAGAGCTACAATGATAGATAAACTCACTTGATTAACATAGCCAGAGAAACTTTACTATATCAGGGTTTATAAATCATGGTCTATAATAGTAATAATATTACTGTTTTCATGAGAGTATTATCCTTCCTATTTAAAGATGGCACCACTGATAGTAATTGCTATCTGTGTGCATGCTGTAGCTAAAAAGATCTGTGTACAATCAATACAATTCTATGCAGTGTCTGCAGCAAGGTACCTTTACAGCTGAAAACTATGACGTCTTTTCTCAAATTATAGGTAAATCTGCTTTTCCATTAAAGAATGGCAGATCATGGCTCAGACTAAGTCAATCTAAACTCCGCTGCAAACTTAAAATATTCTTCATAGTATATTACTTGTCTGGTCTTGATATTAACATTTCATATCAGAGTAAGGGGAATATATGATTATTAAACCAACCCATTATGGCTTATTGTGTACCATAGTAGAATAATACAAACACGGTCCCACTGACATATCTCTATCCTAATGATTTTCAAATTAAGGACTGGCTTCAAATTAGGAAAGCTTTTTGTTCACCTAGCTTTGGAATAGCATTATGTACGCTAATTGCTAACTTTGCCTGCATTATTTTTTAAAGATCAAATGGGCACAGTGGTAATTTTCATTAATCTCATACAGAGCAGCTAATTAAAATTTCCATTATTATCCATCCATTATCTGGTTGTTTCCTTTGTTCAGGATCAGAACAGGATGTTAATAATAAGCCATTTTTGTATTACAGCCTTATTAAGTGTGGTGAGAATTAGTTTAATCTATTGCACTGTTTTGTTTTTAGGTGATTTCTTTAATATTACGTTGTACCATATTGATTATGCTGGAGATACTTTGATACCTTGACATTTTGTAATAGAGATTTCAGAACTAAATGCTTGTTGCTTTAACTTTTTATTCAATATTTAGAAAAAGCATCATATAGTAGAGAAAGGAGTGACTCAAGGACCAGAATATTGGTGTTTTAATCTTTTAATCTCACTAATAATATGAACTTGAGCAATCACCTGGTTTCTTTATTTCTATAATGAGATATTAGAAGAGCTGATCATCAAGAGCCATTACTGGTCTTCACATCCTGTCTTGTTTTCATAATTGTCAACTATGAACTTATGTTAGAACTCTAAAGTTCTTCCAAGTGTGGTAAAAGGCATTTTGTTCTATAAAATTACGTATTTTCTGTCATGTTCCATTCGACTGATTGCTTGTATTTCTTATAAACAAAGTGTATCCTAAATTTCATAATTTCAGTTTGTTTTTAAGACTTGGATGGGGTAAGTCACAAGGTGATGGGCTGACATAGTTGTCCATAAAGATTTCTCTCAGCCCCAACCATATGTCCCAGTTAGAATAATCCTATAGTCATTTAGAAAAAGGGAGCTAACATTTTCTGAATAGCTTTCTCTGTGTATATGAGATGCCACACCACATATGAAATGCCTGTTTTAGGCATTTTGCATGCATTATCTCACTTAATCCTCATAACAAACCTGAGGGTTAGGTATGTATTACCCCTATGTCATCAATGAGCAAACAGGTTTATAGAGATTAGTTAATAGCCTGCCCAAAGATTACAAGGAGGTAAATGAGTAGGGCCATAATTCAAACCGGGTTGCAAAGTCTAAGCTGTCCTCAGCATGCCATGGAGTGTCTCAGTTTACCTGTTCTGTACTCAGCATCTCTGAATATATTGTAACTGAAAATCTCAGAACCGTTCAAGTCTCTTGTGTACTTACAGAGGAGATTGTTTGCATGTTTCTTATTGTTTAATTTGAGTTCTCTGTAGTTATCAGTTCTCTTTTTCAGATTCATAACATGCAAAAATCTTCTCCCATTCTAAAGGCTGTCCATTTGCTTTGTTCGTGGTACCCTTAGCTGTACAAAAGCTTTTCAGCTTGATAAAAACCTGACAGACACGTGAAAATCCCAACAAACACATGAAAAAATGCTCATTGTCTTTAATCATCAGAGCAATGCAAATCAAAGCTACTCTGAGAGATCACCTAACCCTAGGGACATTAGCCCATATCACAAGGTCCAAAAACTTCAGATGCTGGTGTGGTTGTGGCGAGAAGGGAACTCTTTTACACTACTGGTGGGACTGTAAATTAATACGGCCTTTCTGGAAAGAAGTATGGAGAATCCTCAAAGAACTGAAAGTAGACCTTCCATTTGATCCTGCAATCCCACTCCTATGTATCTACCCAGAAAAACAAAAGTCATTTTACCACAAAGACATTTGCACCAGAATGTTTATTGCAGTTCAAGTCATAATTTCCAAGTCATGGAAGCATGCCAAATGCCCATTAGCCCATGAATGGATCAACAAACTGAGGTATTTGCATGCCATGGAATACTATTCAGCCATTAAAAAGATGGAGACTTTACATCTTTTACATTTACTTAGATGGAGCTGAAACACATTCTTTTTAGTAAAGTATCCCAAGAGTGGAAAAAAGAAATATCTAATGTACTCGATGCTAATATGAAACCACTATATAAATAATTACATGCTCATATGAATAATGAAACACAAATATAGTCTAGTATGGGGGTTTGGGGGCAGGGGGAGGAGGAAGATGATTGGCAGAAGGAGGTGGGGCACGAGGTGGGATCGCACCCATGGTGCACATTGTGAGGTTGTATAACATGCCCCCTGGGTGAGGGGCTCTTTTACAACCGGAACTTTACCCTGGAAGTGAGAACTATGTAATCTAAAAATTTGTGCCCTCATATTAATTTGAAATAAAGAATAAAAAATTCACATTTAAAAAGAAACTCAGAACTGTAACACTCTGAAACAAACCTAAACTAAGCTTAGAAGTTTTACCATGTTGAAACTCATCAGTCATTTATTCATTTTTTATTCTCTTTCCACCTACCCTCCCATCCACCCATCCATTCATTTAGGAAGTATGTATTAAGTACTTGCTTGGTGTCAAGCACTATCTTATGATCATAGGATACAGTGGTGAGCAAGACAGGCAAAGATCCTTTATGGAAGTTATATTTTAGTGGGGAAAATGTAGTAAAGAACTAAATTACTGAACAAGATAAACTTTCATGGAACTAATAGTATAAATGATGTTTTAAATGGTATTGTGAGGATAACTAGAACATGGAGGGAAGGCTTTTGGGCTGAGACTTAAATGATGGGAGCCAGCAATGGAGAGGTTGGGGTTACGTGAGAGTCTCAAGCAGAGAAAATAGCAAAATACAAAGGTCATTCCATAGGAATAAACTCCGTATACAAGCTTCTAGGGGGTGATCAGTAATGCCTTTTTATAGATTAATTAAGAAATAACTTGGAGGATTATATGCAAGTGGTATGTGACTGTAGACTGGCAAAATTTTAATTTCTTTTGCTAGTAGTTCTCAGACTGGTGTATGGAGTAAATAGAGTCATTGTTACTGTACTTTGTATTATTGTAGAAAGTAAGTTGGTTGAGCAAAAATGTGTGATTTTAAATTTTCAAAATTAGGCTTTAATTATTTACTTTTTATTTTTTGTAGAATAAGAGATGTGTACATAAGTTATAAAGGAATGTGGATAGGATTTTATAGTGATGATATTACTTACAGTGCTAGCTATGTGGTGATTTATCCAGTATATTCTTGAACATTTACTGTATCTTCTAACATAACAAAGGAAGAAAAATCAAGTCAGTGGCCATCACACAAAATACGGGAGCTAAACAGATGAAAATGATATTCTTTGTTCTGTAATTGTTATGGACAAATTCAGTGGCAGTACACTTTTGTGGAGGCTCACTAAATTCAGGCATTGTGTTATGCACTTGGCATATGGGAGTTCCTAATGTAGAAGAGAGACAGACAAATAATGACCTCTACCAGAATATTGTAAATGCTGTACTAATAATAATATTGCTACAGTGCTAAGGGAATAGAATTTCCCTCTATTTTATAAGCCTTTATCAGACTTTAAAAAAATTCTATTAAATAGTAAATATTTAAATTCAGAAATTAAGAATGATTAAGAATTTCTATATCGAGGAGGCATTCTCAATAAAAATCCAAATAGTGTGAAACCCCAGGGAATACATTTCTCATTATTAAGACTTTTTCTAAAAGTTCCATATCCTCTAATGATAGTACTTCTACCCAATGGGGAAAAATTCCTTTCCTTATGATATTCTTATGATATTATGTTTTCTATGATATATCCTTGTGATATCATATTAATATTTCCTTATAAATATCCTCAGATACTTAGCAGAAACTGAGTGTAATTTGTATAAATTTGAAAGATGGGACTCAAGCTAGAGTTTTTTTTTTTCTTTAAATAACTTTGTTACGAATCAAGCTTGTCTTAATTCAGGGGTATACATTTATAATATAGGAAAGGGGCAGTTATGATTAGGTATGTCTAGAATGTGAAACTGTGAGTTACTAGTACAGTGAACATATTGACAATGTTTTCCTCTCAGCCTTTTCCTTGAACTACTTACATAGCTGTAGCAAGGCTGGTGAAGGTAGAGGGCTGTGATGAGATAATGAGTTCTAGAAGTAATCCATGTATATTGGAAATTAAGCTAAAAACTACTGGCTATCAGATTAATGTATTTAATGACTTTTTAAGATTAATCCACAACATGGGAGAAATAGGAAGGAATAGTTGGGAAGTGGTGAATGCTTTAGACTGATTTGATTAATTAACATGCTGTTTGGAGACTATTGTTTTACATTTCAATAACCATTTTCATTTGTTTTTAAAGATAGGATGATACTTTGATAGCTTTCAATAGATTTGGGCTAGGTGTAATGCTTTAGATTAAA
>CAUYRH010142529.1:0-26355 GCA_963574655.1 Perodicticus potto | reverse complement strand
CAGTCTCCGCTGCTTTTGCCTTCCTCAGGGTGTCCAGAAGCCTCATGCTGTCTCCCTGTGTCCCCAAGGGGAAGTTCCTGGGTAGATCCCACCTGCCAGAGATGCCTGAAGTCCTCTCTCCCTGGTCTCACCGTGCCCAGCTGCAAGGAAGCTGTTACTCGGCTGCCATCTTGCTCCGCCCCCACCTTTTGTTAGGTTTTTAAACTCTCAAAAATGTTTTATATTTCAGTGAGATCTTGCGTATCTTTATTTATAAGTTTTAATTAGATAGTTGATATCTGTGATAATTTTATATAAATGGTATTTATAAATTTCATTTTATTTGGGATTGTATGTAGAAAATCAGTATTTTTTTGTATAAGGCTCTGGCATGTAACAAACTTGCCAAACCCATTTATTAATTGTTATGTTTTATCTGTAGGTTGGGGTTGGTTTGGATTTTCTACCTATACAATCATGTCATTTACACATTGTGACAGTTTTGTTTCTTCTTTTTAATCCTTATATATTGTGTTTCTCTTCTTGCCTTCTTGTCTTTCTAATGCAATGTGGAGTGTAGTAGTGGGCACCCTTGTTGCATTCTCTATCTCGCAGGAAATGCTTTCAACATTTCATCATTAAGTATGATGCTATGGTGTTTGTTTAAAAATAATGTGTTTTTTTTTTTTGTGCAGTTGTTGCAGTTCTTGGGTAAATTAGGTGACATTGGTAGATCATATTGATTAAATCTTTTATATTTTTTCTGTTTTTAACATCCACTTGTTTTATCATTTATCAAGAAAAGTATTTTAAAATCTTCATTCTCATTATGGATCTATTTTACCTTATATATCTGCCAGATTTACCTAAATATTTTGGGACTATGTTGTTATAAATTTACGTGAGCTTAGAACTGTTATATCTTATTGGTGAATTTGCTTTATAATTATTGCTATTATATATAGTATGAAATGATTATGATACTATTATTATTACTATTTTCTTTATATAAAACTAAAAATAGGCTCGGCACCTGTGGCTCAACGGGCTAAGGTGCCAGCCACGTACACCTGAGCTGGCGGGTTTGAATCCAGCCCAGCCCACCAAACAGCAATGACGGCTGCAACCAAAAAATGGCCAGGCTTTGTGGCGGGTGCCTGAGGTCCCAGCTACTTGGGAGGCAAAGGCTAGAGACTCGCTTGACCCCAGGAATTGGAGGTTGCTGTGAGCTGTGATGCCACAGCACTCTACCCAGGGTGACAGCTTGAGGCTCTGTCTCAAAAAAAAACCAAAACAAAAAAACAAAAACAAAAACTAAAAATAGCTTTATGTAAAGCTATTTGCTTTTGATCCTTTCTTGTGTGATATTATTAGAGTTTTCTTTTGGCTAGTGCTGGCATGTTATAGTTAGAAAATGCATTTGCTTTTATCTTTTTTTTGTATCCTTATGTTTTAGAAAGGGTCTCTTATATCTCACAGACAGTGACAATTACTTCCATTTATTGAGTACTTGTTAAGTGCTGGGGACTGTGCTTATTTGCTTTACATATATTATATCATTTAATTTTAGCAACAAATCTGTGAGTTAGAATAGTATTGTGTGCATTTTAAGGATGAGGACATAAAAGTTACTTGTCAAGGAAAAAGTAGTTAATCTATCTCATGCTGTATCTTCAGAGGAATAGTACTGATTTAAAGTAAGTTAGATAATTTCATTCTCTAAATTAAAACTCTATTATATAAAGGAGTGGACATACACTACAAGTATTTTCCCATGCCTTTGTTTAGGATTCCAAATGAAAGTTTTCATAATCATGTAATATTATGCATGGTAAATGGGCTATATTTAAATGTTTCACTTATTTTCTGGATATAGGATATAGAACTCACATTACTAAATAATACATACTAATACATACATTAGTACATACATACTAATTTTATGTTAATACAGTTTAGAAAAATCTTTTTGAATATTGGTTAAGAGTGTGGTATTTGTAAGTGTGAACTCTATATAAAATAGTAGAATTGCATAGTTTTTGCTTAATTTTTCTAATTAAAAATGTTCAGTATTATGGAAATTTAGAAAAATACAAAAAGCAGAAAGGAAAGAGTTTTTTCATTGTCCCACACCCAGTGGCAACTTTTGTTAACAACAGCTTAAGGATTCCTCTCAGTCTTTTTCTTAATATAGGCTTTTTTTAAAAGTATGTAAATATCAGCTAGCCCAAAGTACCTGTAAAGCATGATTTGTTTTCTCATATAGAAAGTCTCTTCACGTGGCCTAGATTACATTAGCCTTTGGTATACCGCCTCATTTACAAATAATTCATGCTTGGATCTTGAGGATTCCTCAGACCTTGAAATGTTTCTTATATGTATATATTGTTTTAGTTATTTCTCCCACCTGTACCTGAGTCATTGTATTTTTGAGTGTATTTGAGTTAAGATTTTGAGTTAATAAATAACATTGTAAAAAGTATGTAAATTTTTATCCATTTTTTTTTGGCTCGACATTATATATAACGTTAGCATTTTCTCATACTATTACTTAGGACTATAAATAAAAGAATCCTTTTGTGCCTAGTAAGTGGGGTATATTTTACTTAAACTTTTTCGTATTTTTGGATATGGGTTGCTTCAAATTATTATTGTTATTGTCATTTTCCCTCTTTCTTTTTTTGCTTTTTAAATTTTAAAAGTAGTTTTGAAGGATATTTGCACTAGATTTTATGGCAGCTCAATTTACAATCGCCAAATTGTGGAAACAGCCTAAATGCCCACCAACCCAGGAATGGATTAACAAGCTGTGGTATATGTACACCATGAAATACTATGTGGCCATTAAAAAGATGGAGACTGTACATCTTTTATATTAACCTGGATGAAGGTGGAACACATTATTCTTAGTAAAGCATCATAAGAATGGAGAAGCAAGAATCCAACGTACTCAATTCTAATAAGGCAATAGAGGATCTAATGCAAGGTGGGGATAGGGGAATGAGGGATTAGGGAGAGAGGTGGAGAAAGGGGGGGATAGAAGGTTAGGGTATATGGCATGCCTCTTGGGGGCAGGACACAATTACAAGGGGGACTTGAACTAATAACCACAACCAGTGTAATAAATTCTTTGTACCCTCAATGAATCCCAAATAATAATAATGATAAAAAGAGAAATGAATATGAGTATAAAAACTATAACTAAATTAGTAAAATATCAGTAGCATATAGAATATAGTAACAGAGTTATTAGTAGTATTGTGCTATTGTTATTGTTATGAATAACAAATTCATATGGTGAAGCCCTAACTCCCAGTACCTCAGCATGTGGAAATAGAGTCTTTTTTTTTTTTTTTTTTAAAGTGTTGGGGATTTATTAAGGGTACAAAGAACCAGGTTACATTGATTGCATTTGTTAGGTAAAGTCCCTCTTATAATTGTGTGCTGCCCCCCAAAGGTGTGGCACATACTGTGACCCCCCCAACCCCCCTCTTTCCCTATCTCTGCTCTTCTCTTCCCCCACCCCCTCCCTCCTTCTCTCTCTCTGCTCTCCCCATACCCCGGCCCTGTAAAGAATTATTTTTACTCTTTGAATGTCTTATCTTATTTACATTTAATCTGAGACTTCCTCAGTAAATAATTTTTAAAAGGCTGTACAAATAATTAGGAAATATATGTGGTAGTCAAGGCATAAAATGCTAATATGGACTACTGAGTAAAGTTGGGGGTATGTAAGACTCTACCAAATATAAAAAATGAAAATCTAAAGTGCCATAAATTTCTAAAGTAGGATATTATTTGTAACCCATTTTTACTAATTTTAAGTGACAAATACTTTTCTATACCTTTGTTTTTTTGTTTCTATGGAAGCCTGTGTTATAGCAATAGAGGAGATGGAAGTAATAAAAGTTATTAAAGTCTTGCAACATAATATAATAAGTAAATTCTAAATGGAAATAACTACTAAGAAGAGCATTTTCCTTCAAAACCATGGACATACTCAAGCTTCTGACTATGCATATGTTTATACAATCATATGAAGAAAAGAGATAAACGCCATAGCCAAAGCGACCCAGATTTGCATCTCATTTCCACCACTTTCTAGTTGTATTCTTCTGGGTAAATTCCTTAACTTTTCTGGATTCTTGAAAAAGGCAGATAATTCTACTTACCTTAGAGCACTGGTTCTCAACCTTCCTAATGCCTCAACCCTTTAATACTGTTCATGTTGTGGTGACCCAAACCATAAAATTATTTTCGTTGCTATTTCATAACTGTAATTTAGCTACTGTTATGAATCATAATGTAAATATCTGATATGTAGGATGGTCTTAGGTAACCCCTGTGAAAGGGTCGTCACCCCCCAAAGGGGTCGCGACCCACAGGTTGAGAACCGATGCCTTAGAGAGTTGCTATGAAAATTAAAGGCAATATTACGTGTAAAGCCCAGTAGATACAAAGCAGATACAAACATTATTTTTCTTTCTTCTCTGAGTAAACATTAATCTCCACTTAAACTAATGAGATTCTACAGGGAATTATAGTTTTCCAGTGATATAACTGGGTGATCGAGGAGTTAGCTTGTAGTACCAAGTGGAATTTAATTCCTAGTATATGTATTTAGCTTTTTAATAAACATCCTCATTCCTTAGTTTCCCTAGATAATATTGAACTAAGAGGAATGGTGCTTGCTTGTTATAGAAGAGTGGGAAAGCCTTTCTCCACTCTGGGTATCTCCTATTTGTTCATAGAAAAAATGAGCTAGATCAGTGTTACTCGAGGTGTGGTCTGTTGTGGGATGCTAGTCTATAAACAGCTTGTTTCACATCTACTATAAATTTAAGTATTAATTAAAATAAGCATTTAGACACTTTTATAACAATTTAGTAAAGTAATTGTATATCTTTTGAAAAATAAAAAGTGATCTTTTTTGTATGTTTCTTAAATTTCCCCATTTTATTATCTCTAGCAATTTATTTTTATTGTGTTTTACAGAAGTAGTGTTTTGCAATAGATTATAAATTTAAACATATATGTACATACCTTTTACCATGGATAGTTTGAGGTACATTGAACTAGATCTTCTCTAAAATCCCCTTATCCTTAATATTCTAGAAGACTACTGTCTATCCATGTTGACCAATGCTGACCAATTCCAGAAAAGCTGATTATTGGTGTTTATTGTCTGATGGACTCCAAAGAGGCACCTTCTCTCCATTAAAAAGATGAGGCCAAGGCAGGGGGATTGCTTGAGCTCAGGAGTTTGAGACCAGCCTGAGAAAGAGTGAAACCCTGTCTGTAAAAAGAGCTGGACTTCGCTGTAGGCACCTGCAGTCCCGTCTACTTGGGAAGCTGAGGCAGGAGGCTCATTTGAGCCCAAGACTTTGAGGTTGCTGTGGGATAAGATGCCAGAGCACTCCATTGAGGGTGAAAAAGTGAGACTCTGTCTCAAAGGAAAAAAATGATAATAATGATGAGGATGATATGATTATAATGACTAACAGTTCCTGAGTGCTTACTGTGTACTGACCTCTTTACATGCATTATCAGGTAATCCTTTAATTAAATGTTACTATACCATTTCACAGAATGAGGATACTAGAGCTCAAAAAGAGATTCAAAAAGTACTTTTCAATCTGGGTTTGTTTGATTCCAAATCCTCCATGTTGTTTACAGTTCCATGTTCCTTCCAAACTATATTGCCTTCACAGGTAAAATTTCTTGCCCTCAGCTCTCTCCCCTGCTGCCTGGGGATCACCTAATAATGTCAGCAAGCCCATGAATTCTCACTCAAAAGGGCCTGCCTCTTGTTCTAGTATCATCGAAGTTATTCTTAGCTTGACAAGCAGAAGTCAACTAAAATAATAGAATCTCAGTATTTAAAAATACTTTATGAATAATCTACCATCTTTAACCAATGCTTGGGTTATTGCCACACACAGCATAATTTACAACTGGGCACCAACTATAGCCCTCCACAGACAGGAACTCACTACATCCAGAGGTAGCTTATTCTTTCTCGGGATCACTTAGAGTCTAATACTGATTCTTTTAGTTAGATTCATTTGAAATCTTTCTTTCTGTAAATTTTCTTTGGGCCTAATTCTACCTTGTGGAGCCATGCAGAACAACCATGCAGAATTTCTCTGCTTTGTAACAGAAAGCTATATATCTGGATTGTTTTTTATTGTAACTGTGGAGTAGTTTAGAGAGTACTTGGGTTGCATCCTGGCTCTAACATTTAGATAAGACGTGAGGCAAACCACTTATCTTCAGTTATGTTGTCTATAAAATGAGGATTACTGAATTGTCATGATTATTAAATGAGATTACATCAAGTAAAAGGAACATAGTATGAACTTGTAAAAGTTAGTGCAACTGATTTCTTTATAATGTATTTTCAGATTGCCTCACTTCCCTGATTACTACCTTCTGATCCTGAGCCATTCTGTTCCTTACCCTATAGACTTCTCCTGAAATTAATATTGCACAAATCTTGTGAATCTAGAAAACCAGAGTAACATTTCATTGGTGAGTAATTAGAGATTTTTGTATACAAACTAAGAGGCAAAGCTCCTAAAGCATGCTCTTCTACAAAATATAAAAACAAATTTATTTATTTATGTATTTATTCTACGATTAAGCAACTATTGTTGCTAGATGCCAGACTTGCACTTGAAAATACAGACATGAATAAAGTTGACATTGCTTTTCTCTGCAAATCTTTTATGCTAAAGAAAAAGCAAGATAACGAACAAATGTGATGAGTTGGAAGGTATGCAGTATGGTGAGACCACATAAAACTTGTCAACCTGGCCTGCACTGGAACTCTTAGCTTTCGGCGGGTTCTCAATCAAAGCCACTTGTGGTTGTAAATAATATAATAATTATCACAAGAACATCACAGTATCGTCTTTTTTCTGCCCAGCCATAATTCCTTGTGTGGCCTGAGCATTTATGATAATCCACTCCTTTCATTTAATCCAAACTATGTAAGAAACTCAGTCAACTGATTCTGAAAACAAATGTTTTGAAGGCAGTTATTGGGAATCATGGACCACTCTACTTTTCTGCAATAAAATAATCCGCACAAGAGCAAAAATGCCTGTGGTAAAAATACCATCCTGTTTTCAAGAAAGGCAGGCATAATGATGGTTGACAATATTTTCCCTATTGCAACATGAACACTTTTCCATATGCTACTGGGAACTCTGGAAAGATGTAATCATTTTTAACTTTGATAAATTCAGCCAAGACAATAATTAACCTTTGAAAAACACTGATACATAGGTACGTAGGTATCTTCCTGAGTATTTTCCAAATTTGTCTCGTAGTAACTATAGCTTCTGTAGAATTACACCTGTAATAGGTATATGTTTTTTTCTGTTCAAGGTATACTTAGACTGCAGCACACTTGCGATGTAATGGGCTATTCTCATGGAAAATGAATCACTGGTCTCGTCTCTTCTGAGCTTTGAAAATTAATTGCCATTCCTAATGCACCGCATTGTAAGACATGTTTCAGTTTAAAAACCTGGGCATCTCATCAATACCCTCTCTTCCCAGAGAATTTAAATCAATGTGACCAAAATAGTTTATGCACCCTTTTAGTAAGCTTTACTTTCCTGTTCCTGGAACTTCATTCTCTAGGAACAAATCTCTGAACAAATGGTTGTCATGCAAACTCACTCTCCTAGTTTTGATAAAGGTCCAGCTCTAGCTTTCTTACTTCTTTTAACAGGTTTGCCAGGCAGTCTGCTGTTTCAGAGATTCATCCAAAGAAAAGGGCAAATTTGAAAAAAAAAGTCTCTGTAAACCATTTAGTAAATTGGCTTCATTACCAAATGCTACATGTTTACCAATAGCCTGGGGTTTGCCTCTCCTTAGGGGAGAGAAAAACAACCTGCAAACAAGTGTTCCAGGCACAGTGAACCCTTTAATCTCTGCTTCTAACTGAGCCTGATGATCTGTGCCTCTTCCTCAGCATTCTCTTCCCAAGTTAGCAGCGCCCTCACAGCACCTGGTACATACCTCCGTTACTGCATCTTTTACTCTGTATTTAAATTAGATTTTTACCTGGCTCACTGGAAAAATAACTTATTTTTCTTTGTAGTCCTGTACCTAACATTAAGAAGGTGTGTCTTGAATATTCGTTAGATGAATGAGAATTGCTACAATTTGTTCTCAGCTGGCCATTAGATGTTGGTGATACATGCTGAAGTGGTAAAAGCAAGAGGATGTTTCACCAGCATCTAACTGCCAGTATCAGCATCTCTGCCTGAGGACTTTCTCCAAAGCTGAAGAACACTATTCTCTTAGATGCACAGCAAACCAGAAGGGCTACAGGATTGTCACCTTTTAATAATAGTCAACAATCAATGACTGACAAGTGATTATTTCTTTATTCCTTAGATAGGATAATACTGACATGTGCATTTTGCTGGGAATTTTTCTGCTCTCCTATTATTCGCAGTCAAGAGATGGCTTGATAACACACCCTTTACTAGCTGCCTTCTATTCCCCATGACACTTGCCCACAAGCTTCTGGTGTTTTTGCACTTCTGCAAATAATCTATTTATAATCAAATCATTGTCTTGGAGCCTGCTTCTAGGAAAATTCAAATTCAGTTCACATCTGAACAAAGTTGGCCATCATATTTTCCCTTTTGGGATTTTGGAATTGAATATATATATATATATATATATATATATATATATTTTTTTTTTTTTTTTTTTTTACCTAGAATGGTCTGTTAAATAGAGTCATTAAATTTGTTTTCTTATTTCTTGTTTCCATTTCTTTTCTGAGGATCAGACATGCCCTGTGTTCCAGTATTCACATCTACATTTATATATTATTTTTTATATAATACATATCTTTTGATTTGATGTAAGCATAAAGTTAGGTTTTATTACAATCTTATTATTTTATCATTCTTCATTAACAGAAATATCTTATGTGAAAACAAGATGGAATCTTTATCATGTCCAACCTTCATATTTTAGGTAATAAACCCAGATGAAATTTATTGCCAAAGATCTAATTTAAATATTATTATAAACTTCAAGTTCAAGTAAAAGATTAAGATTCTATACTTTTTTTGGAGGTTTTAAGTATACGTGTATTTCCTTTTATCTCCATGTCTTTTGAATAAGGCCTTTCACAGTAAGTATTCCATACACATGTATTGAATTGAATGAATAGATTAAATTAAATACAAGCTATGTGTGGGCTCATACCTATAATTCTAGCACTTTGAGAAATGAAGTGGTTTAATCAGTTGAGCCCACAAGAGAGAAACCAGACTAAGCAACACAGTAAGATCTCATCCCTACAAAAAAGTAGAAAACTTAGCCAGGCATGGTGTATACACCCACAGTCCTAGGTACTCAGGAAGCTGATGCAGAAGGATTGCTTGAGCATAAGAATTTGAAGCTACAGTGAGCTACAATCAGTTTACCGCATGCCAACCTAGACAACAGAGTGAGATGCTCATCTCAAATAAGAAAGAATTAAGAGCTGTGTATATTAATTGTTGACAATTGAATTTGTTATGATCATTATCATATATATAATCTTTCCCAAGAAGATTTAAAACAGCTTCTACAGAAAATATAAATAAGAGGGAGGATTGGGGCAGGATATGAGGGCAAAGAAACTACTCATGTGAATTAATATAGATTTTTGGTTTTTTTTTTTTTTCAAAAAATTGACTAATACAAGCATAGCAATGCAAAAACTTCTCTTTTTCTTTCTTCTACTGCCTTTCATCTACACCAGCACTTAAATGCCAAAAGAAGTTTCATATCTGAGACCTGGTGTCCATTCATTTAGTCATTCATTTAATCATTGAACAAGTTTATCTAATGCCCATGTACCAAGCAACAAGGTAGGCACCGGAGGTATGATAGAACACAGAGATGGAGGCAGTTCCTTCCAACAGAACATTAAGTGGGGAATCTGAATTTAAGGGAGCAACTGTGTAAGGCATACTACAGCTATGATGGAAGAATTACAGAGTCCTATGGGAGTAGCCAAGAGCCAGATACATGGAATGTTTCTGAAAGGAAGCATTGAACTCAATGGCCATCATTTAAGAAAAATATTTTATGATAAATTCTCTTTTTCCAAGGCCCTCACAGACATGCCATTTCCTCTGCCAAGAATATTCTTCTCTAATCCTGACTTGTTCTTGCTCCATTATTTGGCAAACTCCTACAGAGCCTTCAGGACAGGCTATATTCTCTGCCAAATCACCACACTAGCAAAGTGCCTACTCTTACGTAGGAGCACAATATGATTTTGACAAATAGAGAATAGTTAATAAAACACACTTTATTAAAATTATTTTGTTAACATGACTAGGACCGCCTCACGGACAGTAATCATGTTTTACTTCCTTACCTGCAACCAGGTGTATATCTAAATAAACTCCACCTTCTTATGCCAATCATCTGAAGGATACATTGTCAGTCCTCAATACTACTCACTTTCCAACTCTGGAGTGAAATTGACTTCCATTTAACTATTTGTTTGCTTCTCACTCTTGGTGTTGCTTCTTCCTTCACCTGTTGCCCTCATTCCTACCCTTAGTTCCATGATCACATTCTCTGCCCAGGACCTCTGATTGACAGTCTAGTTCAAACTTAATACAATTCTGATTTTGCCCTCAGACCTCTTTCCAGAATACTATTTCTCATCTTTGTCTTCTGGAACCACAAGAAATTATCGCTGAAGTGCCCCTGTTCACTATTCACCCCTGTTTCTCATGCAGTTCTTCCCTCAAGAGAAGAAAGAGGCTAGATAAGCATTTAGATGAGTGCCAGGATTACAGTAATCATACCACTGAACAGAGGCTTTCAGAATGATTTTTTTCACTATCATTAATTTTACAGTGGATGTCAATGTAGGAATATTACCTGATCTACAAAAACCTGCTTAAAATTTATTTTGTGTGCTATACCTATGTAATTTACTACATTCAAAATCAATTACAGAATTTAAGGAGTTGTGTTTGTTGGGGAGGGGGCAAAAATCAGCAGCAAGCCTAGGGAGATTTTTATTTTATTTATAATAGCATACTATGGATATTGACTTAGATGTATTTATTTTAAAATTTCCTAGCTTATAATTACTGATGAGTCTACCTAGAGAGTTTGCAGTTTATGCCCTTTTCAATCAACATTATAAACCTGCACTTTCTTTTTATCTTACCATTTTATTGGCTCCCACAGGAGATACTGAAAGACATTAAAGAGAAGGCAATTAAATGTGCAGGAGGAATGCTTTCTAAAACACATTCTAGCACTTGGCTCTCTGTTGATAGTGTGTCATGGCTGGGGCAAGGGGGAATATTTATAATAAAATGGCCTAGTGCTATCCCCTATCCCCTACCTGACTCTAACTTTCTCCTGTAGTGACTTCCCCTTTACAGTTTACCTCCAACTCTACTTGCCAAAACCCTATTGATTCTTCCATTTCAAATGTTTCCACTGATACAAAGACTTCAATGACTTGCCTTCCTCTATAAAGTTCTGCAGTTATTCTAATCAATATTCTGTGGCATCGAACACTAGCTAACTTTATATAGTCCTGATTTTGTATTGAGCACTGTTATAGGCACTTTATTTATAATGACTAATTTAATCCTCATAATCATTCTATCTGGTGGATACTAATAAATAGGGATATTATCCCTATTAAAGATGAGGAAACAAACATAGCAGTTAAAGTAAGCCTTGAAGAATGTTTCATAGGTGTTAATCAGGTAGAGAAAGTTATACCACTCAGAATAGTATATAAAAAAGGCAGGAAGTAATGAAGCAGCATGATATGAGAATTCATGAACTTATTCAAAAGTTATATTTTGAACATTGGCTATGCACTAGCCACTGTGCTTAGTTTGGAGTTCTGAGAGTGGTGGGGAAGGGGACAAAGGAAGGAGAAGGTGTTGCAAATAGTTTACTATAACTAGGATAAGAAGATCAAAGTGGAAAGGGTCACGTGTATAATGCTAAGCAACTTGGACGTGATCTAACAGGTGCTGGGGAAAACAGCATGGCTTTAAGAGTGGGAATGAGAAGATACTTGTATTTGCATAGCCAATGTCAGGAAGTGATCTTCTTCTTTCCTAAATTTCCGCAATACTTTGTACAATTCATGTTATTTATCATATATTCCCTTATGCTATAATTAAAACTGGATTTAGATTAAGTATTTCTAAAATTACAAGCTTCTTAATGGGCAACAAACTTTACCGCTGGGTCTCTGGATCCTACATTGCGCCCAGAACATGTTAAGTACTCTTACAAGTACTTTGTTCTTATACGTATTCAGTAATTGTTGTCAAATGAATAGAATAAAATACTCTCTGTTCCTACATTTGTATCAAACTCCTCCACACAAACTCACATCTCTTCGCATGTGAGCAGACTGATTACAGGGACAAACTGCCCCTAATATAAGGGACAATCTATATTGGTAGTAGCTTAAGCAGGATCTCCTGGATAATGAGGCATCTGACAGTACTGACCCAGCCTCCTTTCACAAGAGCATGGTCTCCCCTTATCTAATCACTGCCTTCTCAAAAGCCTGGATCATGTCCTGTTATGCCAGAGCCGACAAACCACTAATAAATAATCTTTCAAGGTCTTCTATTGAGTAATTTTAAAGTCTATGAGGGAAGTATTACACATACTTGAGCCTGAAGTAATATACAATTGCCTTGCTGCTTTTTAAGGAAGGTATGAAAACCATTTTTGTCATGCTCACCTAATTTTTAAGCGGTTTGTCTTTCTACAGAAAAATGATCGAAGTTAGAAAACATATAAGTAACTCATAAAAATAAGGTTTCTAGGTCACCGTATGTTGTTATAAGGTTATTTTCTGATAACAGTCGAGAACTTCTATGGAGAAATTCTTTCCTCCCTCGCTAGTAAAATAAGTGCATTCTACTGTATAAACTTCACCTTTTCTGAATGACTTTTTTCCTGAGCTTTCAACCTAGATGGCAGCATTCACTCATAAAGTAATCTGAACAGTCTTTAAAAGGACATTAATAAGAATTCCCAAAACACCTTCAGTTCACTTTAACAGACATTTAATGGAGTGCAATAGTCTTTCCCTCTGGGCTTGGAGCACTATCTAGTTTATTACTGACACATCCATCATAGGTTGCAAGAACACTGTGGAGATGAACAGCAGAATGGTACAATTTATAGGAGACTGCTGATCCCGTACACCAGTAGGTCATTTTAGCCTTCACAGGTGAAAAGTGAATTTGTATGATAGATGAACTGATTGGATTTTTCCCTTCCTGATTTTCTTCACAGGTGCTTTTTAAATTAGATCAGGTGGCCCTGCTATCTACCACCATAGCACTGTGTACCTTGCTTCCTATCACAGTACCAGTAATTCTATATGTATTAAAACTTTCATGAGTACAATGACCATGTCTCTTTTTTTCTTTGTCTTCATATGCCAAGGATTCAGTCTTGGTTTGACACAAGCATTAATCAATTAGAATGGATGCTGCTCAGATACCACACTGTTGTAAGCCAACACAATATCAGCTCAGCTGCTTCATGGGATGGAGAAGATAACAGGTCATCAGTGAATAACTGTCAAGTAAATAGATGGATGAAGGAATTAACTAATTCACTGGAACAGACCTGTCTTCAATCCAGTTTCAAATCATTCTACTCAACCAATCACTTCATTGAATCCTCACAAAATGGACATTTTGTTAATTGTTTAGGGTAATTATTGGGGAAGGGAATAAAGAAGAATAAAAAGTTAAATAGGAATAATCCATGCCTTCAAGATACTTATGGTCTAGTGTGGGAAGAAAAGATATCTTCATAAAAAATATTAGAGTAAAGTAAAAATTAAAAATAATGATGGTTTACTTTTGGGGAAAACTGAAATTCAAAACTAGATCTGTTGAATTCCAAAGACCGTGTGCATCTTGGTATGTACAGTGTGTGGTTTGGAATTCCAAATACCAGAGTTTGAATATCACCTGCAGCATTAGCTGGGTGATTAGGTAACATTGGGAAGGTCATTAAAACATTTTCAGTATCAGTTTGGTTTTCTTATCTTTAAAATGGGATAAAGTTTTCTTATCTTTAAAATTCACATAAGCTCTGAGAAGTGCTCATGTGAATTTTAAATATTATAATAACATTTAGCACAGAGCCTATAAATATATAATATCATACTATACAAATACTATACACATAGAGTAGATGCTTTTTAGAGATTAGTCCTTTTCATATGCAAATTCAATATACCTCATATTGGAATATTGAGACTATAGTGGTCAGAGAAGTATATTATTTCAAGAAAAATTAAATCATCAGTTTCTAAAAATTCATCATCACATTTTGAAAGGCATTCTCAGAGACAAACAATTATTCCATTAACTACTAGATTTATAGTTTTGAGTATGTTATCTAATGTATTAGAACCTCTAATTTCTTCATCCATACAGTGGGGCTACACAAAGTACATAGGACTGCTATGTGGATTTAAAAAAAGAAACTGTTATCACATGGTAAATGCTTTAGAATGTGATTTCAAACATGAGCAGTGTTAAAGGGCCCTGAGTAAAGATGATAAATTCCTCACTTGCCATTTTGAAACTAAAAATTCAGATTGATGAGATTCTTGCTTAACCTAGATCCTGTTTCCTGACAACGTTTTTTAAAAATTGAACTATATGATAGGATGATTTATTTAATCATAAATTGTGTGGCTATGAAAAGAGATGTTTGGAGAAACAAAGTACTATTTGCATAATAGGGGGACTCTTGGTCCCCAGAGTAGGTAGTTTATATTCTTAGATGATAGAATTCTAAGACTCAAAAAGGCTTTCCTTGATTGATATAGGGTACTTACTTTTGATGGAGTTCCACTCCCTTTCACCTTCCTGGAAAGTTCTGGTTTTCCTATGACAGGCAATCTACAACAAATATTATCGTGAAACTCAAAGCAGCAGACTGGGTCACCACTGTAATCCTCGCACCCCAGCATTCTGGGAGGTGGATCATTTGGGCTCAGGAGTTTGAGACTAGTCTGAATAAAGCAAGACCCACTTTCTGCCAAAAACAAAAACTAGCCCATCGTTGTGGCAGGCACCTGTAGTCCTAGCTACTCTGGAGGCTGAGGCAAGAGGATGGCTTGAGCCTAAGAATTTGAGGTTGCTGTGAACTATCCAGGATGACAGAGTGAGACTCTGTCTCAGAAACAAACAGAAAAAAATTAGAAAAGTCAATGCACAGCAGACCTGGGCCTGCATCGCCAAGAGGATGCTGATGAGGTAGAAAAAGCACAAGAGAAGTTATTCTGAGTCTCAAGCCCTGCTACTTGCCAGCAATGTCATCCTAGGCAAATGACTCCTCTTTGCAACCCTCTCTTATTTCATCTGTTAAATGAGAATGTATTATTTCTTAGTATTCATATACTTTCTCTATATATAGAATATATGTGTGTGTGTGTATATATATATATATATATATATATATATGTACAAATAAAGTTATACACAAAGAAAAGCCACACACACGGACCATCCCATCTCACCCCAAGATCTCACTATTGCTCCTTTGTGCTGTGGTTTGGGTCATCACATCATGCAACAGCTTATGACTTGTTTGCTGTCAACTCCATAATGAAATCATGTCATCCAAATATTGTCCATTAAATGTCATTGAAGTTTTTCATAAATGTATAAGATTGATTTCTTATAAAATATCATTTCAGAACTAAAGAAATGGGATTTTTAAATAGCCTAGCCTGTTTCATACTGGAGAATTGTTAAAAATCATAGTAACGGCTTGACCTGCCTACCAGGGTTGTGCAGTTAGTAACAGTAGAAACTCTTGGCAAAATAAAAAAACATATCATTAAAATGTTATTCACTTGCATATGTCTACCACCCAACAGTGCTGGACAGATTCATTGTTATAAAGGAAGTAAATGGAGCCCAGAGAATAAAAACTAAACTTATATAAACCCAAGGACAGATTATGAACAAATAGGACTTCTGAGAAAAACTTTTCACAGAATTATTAGAAATGGAATGAGTCAATTTAAAACTTTATACAGTGTGTGTAGAGCTCCTTGTCTTCTGTTGGAATCTTTTTCTAGGCTTACGATACTGTAGCATCTATAATTGATAGACCTCTTCTTATATTTTTCAGTGATTGATGACCAGATCTTTTCAAATTTTATTGTTTAATCAAATCTGTGTAATCTTTCGAAGTATTTCAACCTTGCTTCTTATTTATTAAAGTATACATTTTTAGGTAGATAGTTTTATAACTTTTGATAAACATTTAAATTCATATTGCCATTGCTAAAAACAATCAAGTTAGAGAACATTTTCCTAATTCCAAAAGTTCTCTAATATCTGTTTGTTATCCATCCCCTCTTGAAACCTCCTAACCTTGGGCAACCACTATTTCAATTTCTGTCCCCTAAGTTTCATAATGCCATACTAAGGGCATAATGCCCTTTTCATAATGCCATATTAAGGGCATCATGTAATATATAGTCTTTTGAGCCTATTTTCTTTGAGGTAACACAATCCATACAAGTGGTATCCATGTTGCCATGTGTATAAATAGTTCATTTTTTATATCGCAGAAAAGCATTCCATTGTGTGGAAGACCAGTTTGTTTTATTCCTAACTGATGAACGGTTGGTTTAGTTCCAGCTATTGATAATTTTAGATAAATCTGCTATGGACATTTGTATACAGATATTGTACAAAAATATATTTTTCATTTCTCTTGAGTAAATGACTAGAAATGTGGGTTTGCTAGGTTTATGGTAAATTTGTGCTTAACTTTGTAATAAATTGACAGATTGTTTTCAATACCAGTTCTCATCAGCAGTGCATATGACTTATGATTGTTTTATATCCTCATCAAGAGTTGGCTTTGTCATTTGTTATTGTTGTTGAGTCATTTTAATAGGTATGTAGTGAGATCTCATTGTGATTTTTATTCTCTTTTACATTTTAATTTGAAACATTTTAAATTTTCAGATATTTCTCTATAGCTTAAATATGTTAATTTAGTATCAAATTACATCACCAGTGTAAGACTTGTGGACAGATTTATCAATTACTTCTTCCAGGTATATCCATCACTGTTCCCACCTTAATGATTTAAGTTTTGTATTCAGCTTCCTTTATGCCATTAGAGCTTTTCTCCACTAGATGGCAATTGCTCGATTGTTTGGAACTGCCAATGTAGCTAAAAAGAAGGAACTAGCATAATAAAAGAGTAGAAGCAAGCCATGAATTGTGAAGTGCTTTACTCCATGAGTGTTAAAAAAAAAAAAAAAAGAGGAAATAACACTTCATTGACTGCCAAGAGTTCATTATAGCCTAATGTGTGTGCTTTCTAAGTAATTTCAATTTAAGTTTGGAACTACCAAATGTGGATGGAGCAAAGGATTTAAAACACAAAATAAAGTATCTTTTGAATATAAATCAATGGCATGTGGTAAGCAAATACTTTGTAGCAAATATTCAGAAAATTGACCTTGTTTCTTTAGACAGTATATACTTTTCAAGAATTCTTTACAGTATTTGGAAGTATTGAGATACCAAATTGATATATTTAACGATAGGTAAACTGAGAAGTTATTTAAGTTGCTGTTATTGTAGCACCACATAGGACCTCTCCCTAAGTTGGTTTCAATTATTAAACAAATATTTATCCTATTATGTCCAAATTTTGTGTAGGCATTAGAAACACTAAGAGGACAAACACTTTATACATAAACAATATCATAACAATATCGATTGACCTTTAAGTGCCAGGAAATAGTCTTAAGACATTAGTATTATATTACTTATTTCTTATTACCACTGTATTATGAGACATTATTTTCTCTTTTGTACAGATGTGGAGACAGAGGTTCTGTGACAACTGGAATAACTATAGTTAAGACAAAAGTGGTTTCATGGAGTATTTAGGTTTAGAGTGGACTGGAGATGTTGTCCCAGCCACTATTTGCAGCCATGTGGCATGGAAGGAAACTAGATATTTCTGGGACCAGTCAGCATTTGACAGACTCAAATTCTACCCATGCCTTCTTTTTTTTTATTTTGATTTTTAAAATTGTTTTTTCATTAAATAATAACTTTGTACATTGATGCATTGATGGGGTTCAGGGTAGTGCTTCAATATACAATATGAAATGCTTACATTGAACTAAGTAACACATCCATCACAATTATACTCATTTCTTAAAAGTTTTGAAATGTACCATTGCATCTTGCATATTAGGTGAGGTCCCCCTGAATATCCTGCCTTCTCCCATATCCCCCCTTCCCTCTCCTCTCTCTCCTCTTCCCCTCTACTTTCTGGACCATAGTTATGTTTTGCCATTCATATGAGTGTGTAGGTATTTATATATTGGTTTCATAGTATTTTTTTCCAATCTTGAGATACTTTACTAAGAAGAATATGTTCCAGCTCCATCCAGGTAAACATAAAAGATATAAAGTCTCTTTCTTTTTTATGGCTGCATAGTATTCCATGTTGTACATATACCACAATTTGTTAATCCATTCATTGATCAGTGGGCACTTGGGCTATTTCCATGTCTTGGCTGTTATGGATTGGGCTGCAATAAACATTCTGGTGCAAATGTCTTTGTTGTAAAATAATTTTTGATCATCTGGGTAAATACCTAGTAGAGGAATTGCAGGATCAAATGGTAGCTCTTCTTTTAGTTCCTTGAGTGTTCTCCAAACTTCTTTCCAGAAAGGTCGTAATAGCTTGCATTCCCACCAGCAGTGTAGAAGCGTTCCTTCTCTCTGCATCCACACCAACTGTAGTTTGGGGATTTTGTGATGTGGGCTAATCATACTGGAGTTAGATGTTATCTCAAAGCATTTCATATTGTATATTGAAGCAGTACCCTGAACCCACTCTAAACCTAAATACTCCATGAAATCATTTTTGTCTTAACTATAGTTATTCCAGTTGTCTTAAAGTTTAAATCTTTTATTCAGTGAGAATCAATTTTTGTTAATGGTGAAAAGTGGAGTCCAGTTACAGTCTTCTATAGGTTGCCAGCCAGTTCACCCAGCACCATTTGTTAAATAGGGAGTCTTTCCCCCACTGAATATTTTTGATAGACTTGTCAAAGATCAAATAGCGATAAGTGGAGGGTTCATCTCCTGGTTTTCTATTCTGTTCCATAAATCTACTGCTTTGTTTCTGTGCCAGTACCATGCAGTTTTGATCACTATAGATTTATAGTATAGCCTGAAGTCTGGTAATGTGATACCTCCTGATTTGTTCTTATTTCTGAGTAATGTATTTGCTAATCCAGGTTTTTTCTGATTCCATATAAAATGAAGTACTATTTTCAAGTTCTGCAAAGTATGACAATGGTGCTTTAATAGGGATTGTGTTAAATCTGTACATTGCTTTGGGTAGTATAGACATTTTAACAATATTGATTCTTCCCAGCCATGAGCATGGTATGTTTTTCCATTTGTTAACATCTTCAGCTATTTCGTTTCTCAGAGTTTCATAGTTCTCCTTATAGAGGTCTTTTACGTCCTTTGTTAGGTAAATTCCCAAATATTTCATCTTCTTTGGCACTATTGTGAAAGGAATAGAGTCTTAAATTTTTTTTTTTTCTGCTTGACTATTGTTGGCATATATAAAAGCTACTGACTTGTAAGTATTGATTTTGTATCCTGAGATGCTGCTGTATTCCTTGATCACTTATAAGAGTTTAGAAGTTGAGACACTGGGATTTTCCAGGTATAGGGTCATATCATCAGCAAAGGGTGAAAGCTTGATTTCCTTTGACCCTATTTGGATAACCTTGATCAACTTCTCTTACCTGATTGTGATGGCTAAGACTTCCATTACTATGTTGAATAGTAGTGGACACAGTGGGCATCCTTACCTCATTCCTGATCTGAGTGGAAATGCTTTCAATTTTACACCATTTAATATGATATTGGCTGTAGGTTTGCTGTAGATGGCCTCTATTAGTTTAAGAAATGTCCCTTTTTTAAAAATTAAATCTTAGCTGTGTACATTAATGCAATCATGGGGTACAATGTGCTGGTTTTATATACAATTTGAAACATTTTCATCAAACTGGTTAACATAGCTTTCATGGCATTTTCTTAGTTATTGTGTTCAGACATTTATTTTCTTTCTATGCCCATTTTCTTAAGAGTTCTGATCATGAAAGGATGCTGGATATTATCAAAGGCTTTTTCTGCATCAATTGAGAGAATCATATGATCTTTGTTTTTTATTTTATTGATGTGATTTATTGTATTTATAAATTTGTGTATGCTGAACCAACCCTGGAACCCTGGAATAAAACCAACTTGGTCAGGGTGTATAATTTTTTTGATCTACCTGTACCTTCTATGGTGATCATAGAACAGAGATGTCAGAAAGCACAGCCCATACCAGAGGCCAGTAGGAAGACTGACCAGAAGCCCCAAGAGGAGTAAAGACAGAGACAGGTCATCAGGCTCTAAGCATCAGGCTCTAAGAAAATGGTGGGAATGTCAACATCAGCCACAATTTTCAGCTGTGATTCCCAGACACCAAAACAAGAAATACTTTAATGGATACTTGCAAATCTCCAGAGGTCACAGACCCTCTCATGTAGCTCATAGGTCCCTTCTCATTATTATGAGGACAGGAACATTTTTCCCAACCTTCACTATTACCTGGGATATATTAAGAGGATTAGAAGAGCAAGAGATAAACTTTTCAGGGGAGAGAAATATAACTCAATTTAATACGTATCCCAAATTGTTCTGCTTTAAATACATTACCATGCACTTTTAAGTTCTTAACCTTTTGGGATTCAAAGATGACTTTGAGAAGCTGTTATAAGTTATAAACAACCCTTCCCATTGACTCCCAACCTAACCACCTATATGCATGCACCCTCTTTCCCACTAATGTCCTAACACACAATTAAAATGAATAATTTTAAAAATGCATATATATCTATAGAACTTAGTGAATAATTGAGGCTCAGTCATTATCTTCTTGAATCTCAGGTTAAGAAACCCTAGCAGTAGAAATGGTACTATACTTGAGTTTTGACACAATCATCAGCCATCCCAAGACCTTAGATAAATGAACTCTTTTCTCTAAATTTCAGGTTTCTCACTGGGTTTGTTGAATGTCCATTAAATGGAAGAGTGTTATGACTATATAATTTTGAAAGTATTTTCTTTACAAAATTTTTTTTTTCAGAGACAGTGTCTCACTTTATGACCCTTGGTAGAGTGTCGTAGCTCACAGCAACCTCCAACTTCTGGGCTTAGGTGATTCCCTTGCCTCAGCCTCCCGAGTAGTTGGGACTATAGGCGCTTGCCACAACACCCAGCTATTTTTTTGTTGTGGTTTGGCCAGGGCTAGTTTTGAATCTGCCACCTTCAGTATATGGGGCCAGCACCCTACTCATTGAGCCACAGGCACCACCCTGCAAATTTTTTAATATATGAATCTATTTATAGTCTTACGTGGCCCTATCTATTTAATAGCTATTTCAGATCTGTAATCAATCAGTTTTTATTTTGCCCCTAAGATTTTCCCCATTTTTCTCTATCCCATCAGCATGAGCAGGCCTCCAGAGCAGTCCTCACCTCACATATCAGGAGTTACGGTAGTGTGCTATAGTATCTCACTGATCCTACTCTTATTCCTTCCGATGCAAAAAGCAACTATTCTTAACCCTGTGCTTCTTCCTATAATTTCTTCTATAAAAGTCTATCCAGGTTTTCAATTGCATAAGAGATCATACCTAAAACCTAATAGTCAAAGCATTTTTTAAAATTAAATTTTTCTTACTGTACTTAATCAATCTTATCTCCTCGGAACTGGTCAGCTAAATCTTACCACTGAGGGAAAGCTATTATAGGAGTTCAAATAGGAATGATGATAATTTGGAGTCCTTGACTTCACCCACTTTCTAGCTGTGTTCATCTTGGGCAAAGCATAAACCACTTATTCTATCAAGGCCTTAGTATTCTCAACTCTTAAAGAAAGTAGTTGTGCTAAACAATTGTTGAGATCCCTTCCAGCTCTGATATTCTCTGGCTCCATGACACAGTGCCCCTTAATTGCTAAATGCATCCCTCCTCTGAACCCTTGCCCTCTCTATTCTCTCTTTCTGTAGTGTCCTTTCCACCAGATTAAGCATTTTCTGTTCTCCAAGATTCAACTGATACATTCTTTTATCCATGAAATCTTCCCAACTCTTAAGCTTATAAGAGTCATTTCCTTGTCTGAGTTCTCATGACATGTAAATCAATAAAAGTATGTTACATTGATATAACACTATAGTAGTTATAGGTATTCACATACAGTACTTCACTGAAACTCTCAAAATCCCTATATGGTCATCAGTATTTCTCCTCAAATTCACAGAAGCTAAGTGACAAGGCCAAAACTTCTCAGCTTGAATGCTACTTACCTTGAGCCAGAATTAAAGGCTTCTGATTTCTATTTCAAAGATTTTCCTTCATACATTTTTCTTTTTTTCTTTCTTTCTTCTTTTTTTTTTTTTGTATTAACCAAGTAATATTTATTTATTTAATTTGAGACAGAGTCTTACTATGTCGCCCTCAGTACTTGATACATTTTTCAACACGTCAAATAATTATCTGTATCTGTATGTTTCACGTGCTATGATCTAATTCAATAAACACATTTTAAGCCCTCACACCATGTAAAATCTGCTTAGGTATATGATAAAAGAAATGGGGAGCAAATAGACTTTTCAATTATAAACTCATAATTTTTTAATGTTCTAGTAATCCTTAACTATAAGCATATTAAAAATAATAGAGCAAGAAAATAAAATACCTTGGTTCTCTTTCTTTCACCTTTGTTTTTCTCTCCTTTCTATTAAGAAAAATTTCAAATATATTAAAAAAGAAGAGCATAGTATCACACACTTCCATATACCCCTTACTGAACTTCAACAATGATTAATACACAGCCAATCTTATTTCTTCTATACTTCTAACCACTTCCTCAGATTATTTTGAAGCAAAAGCATATATCATTTTACTTCTGTGAACATTTTGGTAAGAAGATTAAATATAAGGACTCTCTTTCACTGAACTCCAAGACCAACAAAAATTCTTTAAAATCATCAAATATCTAAGATCCAAATTTTGACAGTTTTTCCAAAAAATTGATCTCAGAGAAGTAGAAAGAAGAATGGTGGTTACCAGAGGTTGGAGGGAGCAGTTGGGGAGAAGTTGGTCAAAGGACATAAAATTTCGGTTAGATGGTACAAGTAAGTTCAAGGGATCTATCGTTCAACATGATTATAGTCAATAATACATTGTACTTTTGAAAAATCATAAGAGGGTGGGTATAAAGTCTTCTCACCACAAAATAATAACTATGTGAGGTAATGCATATATTAATAGTTAGACTCAGCTATTCTGCTGTGTTTGTTCAAATCAGGATCCAGAACAAGTGCATGCATGTGTTGTATCTTAGTTCTCTATTAATCTATGGGATCTCCCTCTCTCTGACTCTCATTCTATCCCTTTTAAATTTACTTGTTAATTTCTTTTAAAGGATTGTTTTCCTACAGTACTTCTGACAATAGAATATTCTGATTGTGTTATCTCATTCATGTTCCTTTGAAATGGGTGTTAAATCTAGGTACTTGGTGATACTTAGACTGTCTTTTTTAGGCAGAGTAATGTCATGAGTTCTGAGGTACATTCCACCAAAAGTCACATGATATCTATTTCTCTCTCCCTTTATGATTTTGCAAACATTGGCAAATATTTTCTAGATCCATTCATTTAAAATGGTGATAGTCTATTATACATTCCTAATATGTTAGGTAGAAGCCTGCTATAAAGAGAACTGTTGTTTAAACTATTTGGTTACCTTAATTTCCTAATTGTATAGAACCAATATGATAATTTTTATTTCTTCTTCTTCAATTTTCAAAAAATAATAGATTCCATAGCATTCTCCAAATCTAATAATGAGGTTTTAAAAAAATAATGTCATTATAAAATCATGTTGTTAAACATATATAATGTATTTTAACCCATTACAATTAGTACCCTTATTGATACTCAGATGGTCTTATTTTTACCAGTGAGAGCTAGTGAGTAGATTCTGAATCCTTTAAACAGGACACTACATATCTTGGTAGATAGTTTAGTTTCTTTCAGACATAACAAAATATTCAAGATTTATATTGCATTTTCCGATCCCCAGACCCAGAATCAGTCCATTTTGTCAAATTTTTTCAAGAAGTTATGAGTCCATACCTTAGGAAATGGTATTTAGAAACCACACTAAAGGCACTAGAGGTGTTCATAGTTACTAAGCTACCATTGTTTCTAGCTCTTTTAAGTGAACATAACTAGGCAGTACTCTTTTATAAAAAATGATAAAGTACATCATTATGACTCATTCTGAACTTAAATTTCAAATTTTCTTACTATTATTAATCTTACAAGAACCTGAGTTTTTATCTCAGCTCCTCCAGTTAACTGCAGAGCAAGTGATGTAACTACTCTAAACCCTGAATTGTGTACCTAAAAAGTGAAAATAGTAAAACCAAAATCACCCTGAGCACTCATAAGAAGATATCTGGTTTAGCCTGACCATTCAGAGTGTCCCAAAAATTACACCTAAAGATACCTTCTATAGGGAAATTTTTACAAAGAGGTGGCCAACATTTAGAGAATATTTCATAAATATTTTGTAAAATTTTATAATGAATATTTTATAAATAAAGACTACACTTAGCTTTATTTCCCATTTAGCTATTATTCCCATTTTCCTGGCAAATTTATGGCTGACTTTTGGGGCATCCTATACAAAACACTGACATCATTTGGAGCTCTCCTTAGGCTTTATTATATGTAAAAGTAGAAATTCTTAAATCCAAGCTGGCTCATCTCTTCTGAGGCATCCTACCTCTTGATCTGGGTTGCCTCAGTTGAATATTTCCATTGCAGAGGCAATAAGACAGAGAGTTGCAGAAAATACTCAAAAGAACTACTGTAGCCATATTGTTAACTGCCAATATAATTCTCTCTGGGACACTGCCTCCCTATATTCAGAAAGATATGCAAAGCTCTCTTCTTTTTCTAAAATATCTCCTTTAATTAAGGCCCAGGAAGCCAGGAAAATTCTCTGAAGTAAGTCTTGGTACCTCTCTGGCTTTTGAAGAGTAATGGCTTTCATGGAGAAAACACATTTTTAAAAATTCAGATCTCTTAACTAGGAAACCAAACCAATCTAATTAGAGTGTCTGACCACTGAGGTGTTCACTAATGAGACTTAAGGAACCAACATGGGAGAAACAATGACTTTTTTGCACCAAGCACCATCAGGCTGCCTTAAATGTGGCCCACATTTGCTCAACCCAGCACCCCTGAAGCAGAGCCTTATGACTTTTCTAAATAGCCACTCAATAAGCCTTACTGGTGAGTTTTCCATAGGGGGGGCTCCTCCATTTCCTATTGTTTCTGCATCAGTCTCCTTTGCTCTCTTTTTCTCTACTCACTCATGCTCATGGGGTACTTCAGATTCCCTTGACTTGAATTTTGTTTTTCCTCATGTCTTACTTTATTTTTTCTGTATCTCTGTGCTTTTGCACACATTGTTTGTTCTGCCTAGAAGCCTTCCCTTCTCTAAATAATTTTTCTTTCTAACCTTCCATAGCTTTAACAAAGTTGTTCTAGATCCCCCTTTCTGCTCTATCTCTACCCTGAGAAAGGTAAATAAATGCTCCTTCCCTCTGTCTCACCTCTTTCTCAACACATACCTCTATCATCTCATTTATAATGGCAATTATGTACCTATATGTATATTTCCTCTATAATATTCTGAGCCTCATGAGTAAAAATAATACACCTAATACATGCCTTCAATTCTTATCTTAGCTCCGAGTACATCACAAGACATTCATGACTATTTGGAGGCTTTCACTAGTAAAAGATAAGTTATAGTAAACTAGTAGAGGTTCACTCAAAATTCTGTGGGAATGTAAATAAGGAAGAAACTACATCTAGCTTCACAAGATATGATTGATTGACTTCTGGATATCAGGTCATCCAAATGATATAACCACCAAGTATTAAAAAAAAAAAAAATGAAAGCGGGGGAGGAGCAAAGATGGCAATCTGTAGCCAGCTTTCTGCAGAGGTTCCCATCCAAAAGGAGCGTTAAAGGACAGAAACTCAGCAAGAAAGCCGATGGTTTGGATCTGAGCCAAAAGAAAAGGTCAAAGAACGCACATCAACCCTGCTGGGGAGACCTGAGACCCCGAGGACACAAACAAAAAGGTACAGAGCACATCACCAAGCG
>CAUYRH010142526.1:0-13177 GCA_963574655.1 Perodicticus potto | reverse complement strand
CACCCTGGATAGAGTGCCATGGCATCACAGCTCACAGCAACCTCCAATTCCTGGGCTCAAGCGAGTCTCCTGCCTCTGCCTCCCAAGTAGCTGGGACTACAGGCGCCCGCCACAATGCCTGGCCATTTTTTGGTTGCAGCCATTATTGTTGTTTGGTGGGCCCGGGCTGGATTCGAACCTGCCAGCTCAGATGTATGTGACTGGCGCCTTAGCTCGTTGAGCCACAGGCGCCGAGCCAAGTTTTTTTTATTTTTAATAGAGATGGGGGAGGTCTCTCTGTTGCTCAGGTTGGTCTCGAACTCTGTGAGCTCAACCAATCCATGTGCCTTGGCCTTGCAGAGTGCTAGGATTACAGGCACGAGCCACTGCGCCCAGCTTGGCCACAGTTTTTTAACTAGCATGTATCACCCTCTGAACAGCATTTTTAATAAGTTTATTCCCAAGCTATGAGGCTTGTCAGCCTTTCATTGTCTTATGAACTTCAAGGAGTTTCTTCTGGCCTCAGCCTACCTGCAGGTAACATAGCTTGAGCCTCAATTTCTCAGAAGTGCTAGGCAGCTGCCTGGGTCAGACAGACAATATAGGGACAGAATGAGAGAGGTAGCCTGAATAAACAAGCGCTGGCCAGAGAAAGAGGCCATTCACAGTCCCTGCCACTGTCCCACATTCACTTAGCTAGCCAGAGAGGGGAAAGGGAGGAAACTAACATTTGGGGATTGTCTGTCTTGGGCCAGGTGCTGTGCCAGACACATTACCTGTCATCACTAATCATTTCATACATCCTTCAGGGAAGGCGTTATTATCCCCATTCCACGGAAAAGGAAACTGAGGCTCAGAGAAGTGGAGTGAGGCAGCCAAGGGCCTTTGGTAACAAGGCTCTATGTTCTCCTGGGTCCTGCTCTCCGTTGTGATCAGGTACTTGGAAACAGTGGAGTTGGGATTAAACCCTGCACGCCTGGCTCCAAAGCCCACGTTTTTCCACTTTGGTTGAAAAGTCTCTTGTTGCTTTGGAATAAGTCTCCACCCATTTAAGTTGTTATTTATTTATTTTTATGAATAGGTAATTCATTCACATAGTACAAAATTCTAAAGGTACAAAAGAGTATACAGTAAAAACTCTCCCTCCCACCCCTGTCTCCTGGCCACCCAGTGTTCCTGCCTGGAGCCAAACACCATTTGCAGTTTCTTATGCGTCTCTTCTGAGAAACTCTGTGTGTCTACAAGCAATATATATATATATATGTTCTCCACTATTTTTTTAAACAGAAATTCAATGCATGTTTTAAAGTTCCCAGCCTGTATCCATTGGGCACGGGAGGTGCCAGGACCTATGACACTTTTAGGGATCCATGAAGACATTTTCAATTCTTTGAAAATCAGAAGAAAAAAAAAATGAACTTTTAAGGTAGACGAAAAAGTTTTAAAATACAGAGTGGACGTAAAGTTTGTGTGTAATTTAAAATAGTTTAACATAGTAAATTGCACGTGAAGTGTATGTCCACTTTGTATAACATTATTTGTTTTTATACTAACGCAGTTATCAAATATAGTTTTTAATTTTTTTCATGCTAGGAGGAACTAGAAAGGCCAAAGTGTCTAGGACACAAGGAAGTCACAGTGCAGCCATGGGTAGAGTCACACTGACCACCCATGGGCACCAAGGCCCTGATTCTCTCTTACACAGTGAAAGAATCCCAAGACTTCATCAGTGCTCACACTCTCCCTTCCCACAGTCTGCTTACTTACCTTTACTGCTGGGTAACTCACCACCTCCTAAGGTCACCCACCGTCTGAGCTCTCAGCCAGCTCCAGTACTAGAATCTGTGCTGAATTGGACCCCCCAGACATTTGGTCCTCTGGGCCCACATCTATTCTCTAGTGCCACACTGAGCATCATTCATTTAGCACCCACTGGTGCCTGTTCCCCACCAGGTGATCTGCTAGGATACTGAGAAGAAGGAGGTATAGCTCTAGGAGAGGCAGACAAGTTGTTGGTTTGACACACATTATTCAAGCAGAGAGAGCCTCTGCCTGCTGGCTCCTCCGTACAAGAAATGCGTGACATCTTTGGGCCTCAGTTTCCTTGTCTGTAAAATGGGATAATAACAGCACATACCTCCCATCCATAGAGTTGCTGTGAGAATGAAGTGAGTTAATGCATGTAAAGCTCTTAGAACAGTGCCTGGGGCAAAGTACATGCTCAATAAAGGCCAGCTTGGCTCAATATTACTGCAGCACACAAGGAAGCAAGAGCAGAGAAAACCATCTCTGGAGAGGGCAGGGAGGTTTCCAAGAAAAGGTGATGTTTCAGCTTAGATGTTAAGACAGAATAGAAGGAGTTCCCCAGGCTGGCAGGGCAGGTAGGGGCACTCCAGGATGACAGAAAAGGGAAAAGATAAGTAAAGGCACAGAGGGGAGAGCAATGGAGGTTTAGGGGCTCAGAAGCACAGTTTATCCAACAGGTCTCACTTCTTGGTCTCACTTTGGGCTCCATGAAGCCTTAACCTAGAGGTTTTCAGTTCCTTAGAGCTTTATTAGGGGGGTGATGGGAGCTGTGTCTGTTTGGCTGGTGTTGTGGCTTTTAATGAGGTGGAGTATGTCCTGGCATTTAACTTGTGACTTCTTCCAAGGAGGCTGATGGACACCTGAGCATTGAATGGAGGAGAAATCATGCTGGGGTCCCTGGGAGCCCCCTGGGCAGCAGCTCTGGGGGGGCTCAGGGTTAGGAGTTGACACATCTCGATTCTTGTCCTATCTCTGCCCCAAGAGCAAGGTCACCCTTTCTGTGACCCTGAACCACTCCTTGAGTCTCTCTGGGACTCAGTCTCCCCATCTGTTTACTGAGGCTTGGCCCAAAGGCTGCCTAAGGACTCCCAGGTCTGCTTCTTGGAGGTTCAGGCTCAGAACCAGACAGGCTGTGGCTGAAGGAGGTCCTAGGACCCTCTGGGCCGTACTCATTGTCCCACTCTAAGCAGGCTTATGAGCCCAGGGGTCCTGCCTGTCTTCCCTCTACTCCCTAACCCCCACCTGGGTCACAGGCAATGGGTTCCTGGGTGGGTGGTCCCAGCCAGGTGGCTCTGAGGAAGCTGTCACCTCTGCCCCTCCCCCACAGCCACACACAGCCTGACTGTGGCCCTGGGCTGGGGGAGGAGGTGGAAGGAACAGAGAAGGCCTGTCCTCTGGGCGAGGGGGCCTCTAGGCAACAGCTTCCTGTGTGGTTCCAGGCTGGGGGCCCAGCCCACCTCATGACAGAGAAGGCTTTCATGGACCTAACTGTCCGCATGGGGATAGGGTTGGGCATGGAAGCCACTCAGGTGAGGGGTGCCTGAAAGCGTGTATGGGGGTGGGGGAGGGCAAAGATGTGCCTGCCTAAGTCAGATGGGGCCTTGGAACATCAGGTTCCACTGTCTCCCATTTTGCAGATGAGGCAACTGAGGCCCAGAGAAGGCAAAGGAGGTGTCTAAGACCACCAAGGGCAGAAAAAGTGGTAGGGTCCTGGGCCCCAGCCTTCTAACCCAGATGCAGGAACAGTGCGAGGCTATTTGTGTCAGTGTGTGGGGGATGTTTGCACACCATGAATTTGGGAGTAGTGGTGTAGGGTGCAGGTGGGGGGTAGGGGCTGTGGAGTGAGCCAGCCAGGGTGAGGGACAGCTGTCCAGGCTCACCTCATGCGAGTGGGGACCTCTTCATGTCCTCTTAGGACCCACCCCAGGGAAACACTGCCTAATGCCACCTTCTGCCTCATCTCTGGCAAACGGCCTGACGCCTCCTCGCGCTTCCTCCAAGCCCTGCAGGTATAACGCCAGTCTGAGCATCCCTGTCCTCTGTTCCCCCACACTCGTGAGCTGGCAGGACAGGGGCAGTGAGCACATTCAGGTGTGTCTGTGCCACGTTCACCACTCCCTCTGCAGAACTGCACCCTGCCACGCCCACCCTCCAACGAACCCGGTTTTCCTCTCCTCTTTGCCCCTTGCCCCCAACAGCAGCAGCTGCTGACTTGGAACTGGGAGGGTTGAGTATGGACGGAGAGGGGCTGGACCCTCACCACTGACCTCCTTGCCCTCCCTCCCCCAGGCTGGCTGCATCCCTGTGCTTCTCAGCCCCCGCTGGGAGCTGCCCTTCTCCGAAGTCATCGACTGGACCAAGGCGGCCATCATAGCTGATGAGAGGCTCCTACTTCAGGTAGCTTGGGGCCCTGCCCATGGGAGGAACTCCAGAATTCTGGTCCCTAGGCTGGCCACGATCCTCATTCCTACCCTCATCCATGTTTATTGATGAATTTGCCTGGCACCAAGCCTTCCTTCCTTCTGAGCCTCCCACAGGAGCAGATGGGGATAGAAATTCCTAAGGGTTCTGAGAGCAAGTCCTGATCGTCTCCCAGCCTCAGTTTCCCCTATGCTACAATGGCATGTTAGACCAGACAATCACCATGGGCCTGGCTCTAGTGGTTCACAACTGCTTAAATAACCAATTTAAGCAAAAGCTACAATAAATTTCAAAATCGGAGTGCTTCCATGGGGTTTGGGGTAGGAAAACAAATATAACAGTGACTTCCATCTAATGAAACTAATTTTGGCCAGCTCTGAAAAGCACATATGTGAGCCTGTCTAGAATCCCCTGAGAAGTGAGAATGGTGTAGGCAGGGGATTAATAATGGCTATTATATCATTTACTTATCAGGCCTCTGCAATATACTAATACCAGTGACCTAATTTAATCCTCACAACCATCCCAGAAGAGAGGTACTTATTATCCCCATTTTACATATGAAGAAACAGAGAGGTTAAGTAGCACAACCACAGTCACAGGTTACTCAGTGGCATTTAAACCCAGCTGTATATGACCCCTGAACTCTTACCCAGGACCTGGCCAAGGGTGGCTGCTACTCCTAACACACTTGAAGAACTATGGGGAGGGGGCTTCTGGTTCCCAGGTGTCCAGCCCCAGCTTTCCTCCCAGAGTCAGCTAGGCCCTGACACAGCCCCACACATCTTCCTTTTCTCCCACTGTACCCCAGGTCCCGGCTGCCCTCCAGGAGATGTCCCCTGCACGGGTCCTTGCCCTGCGCCAGCAGACCCAGTTTCTGTGGGATGCCTACTTCTCCTCAGTGGAAAAGGTCATCCACACCACGCTGGGGGTGAGGGAGATTCCTCGAAGGGGGCCCTACCCCCTCCACATACTCCTCTCTTCGAATACCTCCTCTGCCCCAGTATTTGGGGATCTTCCTTAAAGATGCTTCTGGAAGGAATCTGAGGCTTGCTGTGAAATTTTGAACAAATTTCTTCTCCAGTCTTAACCTCGGTTTTCCCATCTGTAGAGGGGACAACTGTGGCAAATAGATTTCAAAGTATGTGCCAACTCTAATTGCTTGGCAATGCTGGCCCGGGAATCTGTTGAGAGGGAGTTTGAGTCTCGAAAGAATGTCATGACCTGTGGTGATGTTTGCTGTGAGTGAGGAAAGAAAGGGAGGCAGCAAGCCTGCCACCATCTGCTGCCTCTGGAACACCATCACAGAGTGACCCCAGGGGTCTGATCATGCAGCTGCCCTTCCTGGAGCCTGGAGGGGGAGGTGAGGCCATGGCCACACTGGCCTCTCACTCTGGATGGTTCTCTGTCTTTTCACAGATTATTCAGGATCGGATCGGAACATCTGCTCACCCCTCACTGCTGTGGAACACCCCTCCAGGGGCACTCCTGGCTCTGCCTACTTTTTCCATCATCCCCCAGGACTTCCCTTTCTACCACTTTCAGCAGGGTATGCCAGAGGGACAGGATGACTTATAGTCCCTCAGTCTGCCCAGCCTCATCCATAGACCCCAGATCTCTCCTGGCTCCTGGGGTCCCCTACTCAGGTCATTGTCCTTGGGTTCTGTCCCCTCCCACCCTAATGGCCTGTGTCTCATTCCCCCAGGCTCCCGCCCTGAGGGCAGATTCAGCGCCCTGATCTGGGTGGGGGCCCCAGGCCAGCCCCCCCTGAAGCTCATCCAGGCGGTGGCAGGCTCCCAGCACTGTGCCCAGGTCTGCCCCCTTGCCAGCTGAAGTCCTGGGATCTGGGGTGGGAACAAGGGAAAGGGCAGGGTCCTTGAAGCATCTAGACTCCAAAATGACTATCCATTTTGTGGGGGGAGGCATAGGAAGATTTCCAAGTCCTCTTGCTGCCTTCTTCTTTAAGTCCCATGATTTTTCTTCCTTTCTCCCATGGAAATTGATGAAGCTATCCAGAGAGTAGGTGCCTGTTCAGGAGGCTGGAGCAGTAAATGTTCATTGATTCACTCAGTAGCCATTTTCTAAGCATCAGCCCCTGGGCTCAATGCTGAACAGAGAAAAAGCAGTAAATTCTGCCTTGGTATTCAAACTCAGTTAGCATTTCCCACACAAAGACTGTCAGATCGCACTTCCAAGAAGCCAGAGAGACTCTGGAGAGTCCTTGCAGAGGAAGGAAGCAGTTAGCTCAGCCACGGCACAGACTAGGTGGCGCCACACACAGGCCATTTGAGCTGGGCCGAGGATCCGGGCTACCATATCATACGTAGCTACATTCTTGTTGCGGGAATTCCTGCTTTCCAGAAGCCCAGAGGCAAGGACAGGGCAGCAATGAAAAGACCTTGGATCTAACTAAGCCATCCTACCATGCACACACATGTGGCTGCTTTGTCCACCCCCTTCTGCCCCACACCCCAGATTTCAGGGACCCTCCCCACTCTCCTTTCCTCCTAGATCTTGGTTCTCTGGAGCAATGAGCAGCCACTTCCATCCAGGTGGCCAGAGACAGCAGTGCCCTTGACAGTCATGAGTGGGCACAGGAAGGTGAGGGAGGAGGAGGGCCATGAAAGGGGTGGGCTCATGCTGGGAACTGGGGAGGGCACACACAGGGCGCCCTTCACCTGAAGAAATCACACAGTAGTTTTCAGCTGCAGGCCTAATAGAAATGACTCTTCCCTCCCTGGTCCTTGTAAATTGTGTTTCCAGAGCATTAGGAGATCTGTTTCTTTCAAATAAGGGATTTTTTTTTTTTTTTGAGACAGAACCTCAAGCTGTCACCCTGGATAGAGTGCTGTGGCATCACAGCTCACGGCAACCTCCAATTCCTGGGCTCAAGCGAGTCTCCCGCCTCCGCCTCCCAAGTAGCTGGGACTACAGGCGCCCGCCACAATGCCCGGCCATTGATTTTTTTTTTTTTTTTGAGACAGTCTCACTCTGTTGCCCAGGTTGGAGTGCAGTGGTGTCATCGTAGCTTACTGCAACCTTAAACTCTGGGGCTCAAGCAATCTTTCTGCCTCAGCCTTCTGAGTATCTAAAACTACAGACACATGCCACCAAGTCTAGATAATTTTTCTATTTTTAGTAGAGAAGGGGTCTTGTTCGTGCTCAGGCTGGTCTCACCTGACCTCAAGTGGTCCTTGCCCCTCAGCCTCCCAGAGTGCTAGGATTATAGGCAAGAACCACTGTTTCCAGCCCAAATGAGGAATTTTTTTTTTTTTTTTTGAGACAGAGTCTCACTCTGTCACCCTGGGTAGAGTGCTCTGACATCATCACAGCTAACAGAAACTTCAGTCTCTTTGGGCTCAAGTGATCTTCACGCCTCAGCTTCCCAAGTAGCTGGGACTATGGGTGCCCACCACAAAGCCCAGCTAGTTTTTCTATTTTTAGTAGAGACAGGGGTCTTGCTCTTGCTCAGGGTAGTCTCGAACTCCTAAGCTCAAGCAATGCACCTACCTTGGTCTCCCAGAATGCTAGGATTACAGTTGTAAGCCACCACACCCAGCCCAAAGGAGGGATTTTTTGACAACCTTCCCAGGATTGATGGAGTATGACAACACGACAATAGAGGAATCTTGACTTGTCAAAACTGCAAGGGCTCCTAGAGACCAATGGTTCCATTTTATCAAAGGGGAAACTAAAATCCAGAGAAGTCAAATAACTTGCCCAGGTCCCAGAGCAAGTTCCAGGCAGCCTTCCTATGTTTGTGGCCATGGCTTGATAGGAAGCCTGAAGGCTCCTACTTACTGCATACTGGGGGGTGGAGGGAGTGGTCCCAAGGCTGAGTCTCCTTCACCCCCTCCTGATGCAGGTCAGTGATCGCTTCTTCCCATATAGCAGCATCAGCACTGACGCCATTCTCAGCCTCGATGCCCGCAGCAGTCTCTCCACAAGCGAGGTGAGAGCTGGGCCCAGGAGGAGCCCAGTATGGGTGAGGACAGAGCCAGAGGGCTCTGGCTGTGCCTTGCTTTCCTGGAGCTGGGTGATCAGAGGTCATGAAGCCCAGACTCTTGTTTTTGAAACCACCCCAGCAAGCCAAGCATTCTCCTCTTTAAAAATCTAATAGGGTCTTTCTACCAACTCTTTTGAGAGCAGTTTTCATGGCTTCTAGCTGAGAAAGTTCCCCTGAGGATCCCCTGGGAACTTATATGCTATACTTGTAGCCCATTCCAAGTAATGGCTCCTCTCTTGAGTCCTGCCCCCAGCCCCTCAGCCAGGCTGGCCCTGCCTCCACATCTCTGGATGTTCCTAGCGGTCAGGAAGTCCTTCCTCACAGCCTACTTAAATCCCTCTCCAGGTAGACTTTGCCTTTGTGGTGTGGCAGAGCTTCCCGGAGCGGATGGTGGGCTTTCTGACGCGGAGCCACTTCTGGGATGAGGCCCTTGGTGGTTGGGGCTACACTGCTGAGAAGACCAACGAATTCTCCATGGTTCTTACCACAGCCGCCTTCTATCATAGGTATGAAGGCCCACCCTGGCACATGGATCAGAGGGCCAGAGACCCCCTGTTTGGACCAGAAGGGTGGCCAAGGTCACCAGGGTCTTCTGATCTACCACTTCCCAGTTGTGTGATCCTGGGAAAGTCTCTTTACGTTTCAGTTTCCTCTTCTGTAAATTGGGATGTATTGACGTTACAGTGCTGGCGTGATCATCAAATGAAGTCCTTGCCACACAGATCTCCGACCAGTTGTAGTTAGTGTTATTTTAACTAGAGCCATGTAGTAAGAACTGTTTCGGTTTTGTGGTGGTGGTGATCCTGTTGCCTTATAATTGTCAGTGTGATGGGTTGAGGACTACCCTACACCTTCCAGAAGCTGCCTGAGGATCTCTTCAGAGGGGTTCCTTAAACATGTTTAAATCAAGTACAGTATGCGTAACCTGGGAATTTTTGCAGATTACCTAGGAGGTCTGCAGGGAATTCTCAGTAAAGAATAACCCTCATATGTGTAGGGGGGCCCAGGTTGTCCCACAGTGGGGCCATGTGAAGCCAGGTTCACCTGAAGCAGCATCAGCCTGGTTAGTCCACATCCTTCCTGAAGCTGGTCTTTGGGCTGCCATGTGTTGGCTTTAGAACCAGCTAGCCCCCTGTCTAAATCTGGGTTTATTTGAGTTCAGAGCTCAGAGCTTGGATGGGGACCCCAAGAAGCTGTGAGGGGAAGGACAGGGAGTACACCATTGGCTGAAGTTAAGCCACGGGGGACAAAGCAGTGGAGAGCTGTTCATAAGGGGGATAGGAGCTCTCTGAGGTAGCCAGGGTTCAGAGGGAAGCAGGGCTTTCCCAAGAGGCTTGGGGACTAGGGTCAAAGAGAGAGGTGAGGTCAGGAGGGAGGAGAATGGGGCATAGGGGGATGAATTCAGCTGCAGCCTCTCCCTGTTGTTACCCCTTGCTCAGGTATTACCACACTCTCTTCACCTATTCCCTGCCCAAGGCTCTGAGGACGCTGACAGATGAGGCACCGGCCTGTGTGGACATACTGATGAACTTCCTAGTAGCGGCAGTCACCAAGCTGCCCCCTATCAAGTTGCCCTACAGCAAGCAGCAGCAGAAGGCTGCTCCACCGGTGAGGGGGACAGGTTGGCACTAGCTGGGGGAGAGGAGGAAAGATTCCTTCTCACTGTCTAATTCAAATCCTTCTTGCTGCAGATGGGAGGGGAGGTCGGATTTGGAAGGACAGAGAAGCTCATCAATGCATTTCTCCTCCCCCATTAGGAGCCTGGGGTCCCAAAGTCCGGGCCAAAGCACCAGCCCCCAGCCCCGGACTGCATCAACCAGATGGCAGCAGCGTTTGGCCACATGCCCCTGGTGTCCTCTTGCCTGCGTCTGGACCCGGTGTTGTTCAAGGACCCGGTGTCGGTGCAGCGCAAGAAGTATCGCAGCCTGGAGAAGCCCTAGGGGCACCCACGGAGATCCCAGGTCCGCTTCCGGGGGGCGGGGCGCCTACCTGCAAGTTCAGCCTACTTCCTTGGGACGTCAGAGAACCAATCATGACAGTTAGCCGGCCAAGCGGCATAGCCCTATTGGCCAATCACAGCCACGGCGCCCTGAAGGGCGGGGCCTCGGGCTCCAGTCTGGCGGCTCTCCGCGCAGTCAGGGTATACCGCGCTCGAGCCCTGCCGCTAGGCTTCTGCCTGGGTTTCCCCCTTGCCTGGAATTCCGTTCTTTGCTTCTCCACCTAGATAACTTCTGCTTGTGTTTCAGATCCTCGCTTCCTCCAGTGACTTGCCTGACTCTCATCCCCGTCCCGGATGGATTCAGTCTCCTTTGTGCTTTCGCGATACAGCACTGCCTCGCAGTGTGTACACCGTCAGGCCCTAGGAGTGGTTTCTGAGCTTCAGAGGGCGGGTCGTGTCCTCTTCTGGCAGGTGCGCCGCAAATACACGACGAACAGATAAAGGAGACATTAACCGCATGCCTGGCTTCATGCCAGCGGTGGCAGGAGTGTGACCAATGACTAAAAGGAAGTCACCTCAGACCTCTAGGTTGTCAACCTCAATCCTTACGCTCCAGCCCAGGAGCAGAGAGGTACAAGGAAGCGACGAGTAGGGAGAACAAGGGGCGATAAGAACGAAGGCACCACCCCAGTCCTGCCGGGGACCCTCGGTTCAGGCATGGCCTTCTGCCCTGCATTACCAACCTAGACCACTAGAGGTCAGCGCCGCACCGCTTTCCTCCTTCGAAAGGGACTGGAGTTTTAAACGCTCCCCCGGTCTGAGGGCAGGGGGACAAGGAGGGGTTAGCGGTTGTGTGCAGCCCGAGGGCTGAAAACTGGGGAGAGGAACCTGAATCACCCCACCCCTTTGGCTTGCACACTTTGAACCCAGGAAGGGACCATTTCTAGGTGGGACCCGGGGCTGTCCCGAGGATCTATAGGTTGGAATGGAGTGGGGGAGAGGATGCTAGGTTCTGGCTTCACCCACCTAGAACTGGAATTATCACTTCCGAAATAAAGCGCGTGTCCTTGCCCCCTCACGCTCAGGCTATAAATACCCTTACAGCAGCTGCGCGGGGTGGGGGGCGGAGGACCCTCAGCGCTTGCCTGGGAGCGGGCTGACTCCAAAAGGGTGGGGGCAGTGGGTCTAGCCCAGGTCCAAGGTGTCAGGTGTTTTCCTGCTTTGATAGCCTCGTAGCTCTGGAAATTCCCGTGACTAGCTCGCTGGCAGGAACACGCTGTCCCCCAAGGCCTGTCCAAGGCCTCACACCCCCATCCTCCACAGCTTGACTGCTGACCCCTAGATAACTCAGGTCCTCCCTGGAGCCAGTCACAGCTGGACGTGCAGAGCCCGGGCAGACTGGGCTGTTAGGTGCTTGAGGGATAGGGGTGGGCTGAGAGTTAAAGGGAGGGGGAGGCAGTCTGGCCCAGAGTCCTGGCAGTGGAGGATGGGTGAGGACGCACATGGCTCAGCCTAGGCAACCTTCCTGGGGTGGGGAGTGCCCTGGGTGCCAGGCCCAACCAGAGAAAAGACGCATTTTCTAATCCAATCATACTGTGGCACCCTGGACACTGAAGTGCCCTAAGTTCCTTGGGCCTGCCATGGCTGGGGCATAGGGATTTGATTCCTCTGATGACTTGCCTGTGTGTGTGTGTGGGGGCGGGGGGAGGGCACTGCTTGACCCAGCAGTTCATCACTTACAACATGCAGCTCGGAGTAGGTCCCTGACCCTGCTGCTGGGGGAAGTCTAAGAGAATGAGGAAGAACTCACAGACCTGCCTCACACTAGCTGTGTGACTTCAGGTGAGTGGCTCAACCTCTCTGCGCTTCAGTTTTTGCATCTATAAAAATGGGGGACAGCAATGACTATCTCTTGAGAGGAATGTAAGGACTTGGCACACAGCAAAGCCTAGGATTTAGATTCCTGGGGCCTGCCATGACTGGGGCATAGAGATTTGATTGCCCTGAGACTGTGGTAGAATGGAGCACAGCAACCAGCAACATCCTCTGCCCCTTTCCAGGCCAACACTGATGACTTTATATACACCTTGAGAGGATGAAGGACCCACTGACCTAATCATAGGCAATCCCGGATGACAGTGCTGGAAAGGCATAGAGGTCATTTCACAGATGGAGAGAGATTCTCTTTTGTTGCAGTTTGGCAGGGGCTGGGCTTGAATCCGCCACCCTTGGTATATGGGGCCGGCGCCCTACCTACTGAGCCACAGGTGCTGCCTGAGATTCTCTTTTGGAAAGAAGAAGGAAGCAGTCAACCCTTCCCTTTCCCACAATGGGGAGTCAAGACAAACTCTGTACTGCCCCTACCGAGGCTGGGAAACCCACCCAGCCCCTCAGCAAGACAGCCTTGGGCCAGAGTCTCCTCGGTTTTTTTTTAGAGACAGTGTCTCACTTTATGGCCCTTGGTAGAGTGCCGTGGCATCACACAGCTCACAGCAACCTCCAACTCCTGGGCTTAGGCGATTCTCCTGCCTCAGCCTCCTGAGTAGCTGGGACCACAGGCGCCCGCCACAATGCCCGGCTATTTTTGTTGGTGTTGTTGTTGCGGTTTGGCCAGGGCCGGGTTCGAGCCCACCACCTTCGGTATATGGGGCCAGCGCCCTACTCACTAAGCCACAGGTACTGCCCACCCTCTTTTTTTTGGAGAGAGCCCTACTCTGTTGCCCAGGCTAGAGTGCAGTGGTGTTGGCCCTGCTCCCAGCAACCCTTGATTCCTGGGGTCAAGTGATCCTTCTGCCTCAGCCTCCTGGGTAGCTGGGAGTACAGGCACCCACCACAAAGCCCAGCTAATTTTTCTATTTTTTTTGTAGAGACAGAGTCTCACTTTATTGCCCTCGGTAGAGTGCCGTGGCGTCACACAGCTCACAGCAACCTCCAGTTCCTGGGCTTAGGTGATTCTCTTGCCTCAGCCTCCAGAGTAGCTGGGACTACAGGTGTCTGCCACAATGCCCGGCTATTTTTTTGTTGCA
>CAUYRH010142525.1:0-10375 GCA_963574655.1 Perodicticus potto | reverse complement strand
GGTTTTATATACAATTTGAAATATTTTCATCAAACTGGTTAACATAGCCTTCACGGAATTTTCTTACTTATTATGTTAAGACATTTATAGTCTACATCTAGTAAATTTCACATGTACCCTTATAAGATGCACCATAGGTGTGGTCCCACCAGTTACTCTCCCTCCACCCATCCTCCCCTCTCCTCACTTTTCCCTTTCCCCTTCTTCTTGAGCTATAATTGGGTTATAGCTTTCATAAGAAGCTATAAACTGGTTTTCATAAGAAAGCTATAAATTGGTTTTACTGTCAGGTTTTTTACTTTATGCATCACTAAACTCTTCTTCACCCAACAAATGCTTAAATCTCAGAATAACTCTATAGACTGTTTTGCCTCCATTTGACTGACAAGGCTGTGGAAAATCCTGCAGGCAAAATGCTGGCACTATGATCACAAGACAGTGAATTGTGTTGAGCTCAACTCATACATTAAATTTTCACAGCTGGCTTTTCTGAATGAGAGTCAATTTTTGGAGAAACAAGAAGAGGCAATTCTCAAGAGGAGAGACAGTAATTCTGCTTTGTAAGGAATATGGTAACAACCTGTTTCTCAGACCAGGGATACAGTCATCGACTGATAACTCTTCTCATTTTAACATCCCTCCCTACTTGTTAAACTACACACAACGTAGTCTTAGCACCAAGGAACCACAACAACAGACTTTCAGAGGGAAGAAAAGACCAGGAGAAAAGTGAGTTCATAGCAACCTTTCCCAGAAAGTCTCTTAGAGAAGAATACAGAAATGACCCAATTCATGTTTTCTCTCTTTTTGTCATAACCCAGTGATCTACCAGAGTTCTGGACAATTTAAGGGCAGCTCCAAAAACAAGTGGAAAATAGTTCAAGTACTAACAAAAAATGCTTTTTCTTATTTCAATTGCAATCCATGCTCAGTATGTGTTTCTCCATGACTATCTTTCCAGGGCATACTTTGCTTTGTGCTTTGTATTCTATTGGGTTCCAGAATTTCATTTGCTTTTTCAGAATACAAGCTTGAAGGTGAGGCTGGAAATATTTCAAACCTATGCTAGTTCCATGGATACTTCCTAAAATAGTGTCTGGGGAATCCATGACTCAGACCAGGAAGCAACATGTTTGGCGAATAGGATAATTTAGTCATTTTTCTCTGCTCATTGACTCTTTCTCACCATTTTACCTGGGAAGAATTTAAAATAAATGTGTCTTAGTGGTTAGATGGTTTGTTTTTACTGAATTTAATGTTTCATGAGGATATTATACCACTGTCATATATTTTAAGAATGGATTAATGATCCTTTATAGGAAAGTGATTCACAGTCTTATGTCGGAATGATGAAAAGTGTGTCCTGTAAATGTCTCTAAGTGTTTATGATATCTGAATTTCCTAGACTATTTGGAGTCTTTGCAACTTACAAACCCACACACATTCTCCAAAGGCAAGCATACCGAATCCTTGGGTGACTTTTTCTACCACTGGAAAACTCCCCCTGTCAGAATATTCTTCTCCCCGATCAATCAGGGCTTCCTTCACTGCTTTGTATCCATGCAAAACCACGGTGGGCTTCATCCCAAAATACACAGTGAACACGGGGCCATAATCTTTTCCTAGCTGAAAAAGGAACAAAAGGTAGTAGAAAAGTGAGAGTTTCCTAACAGAAATGTAGATAAATGAGAGAAATATTTTTTGTCTCACAGAAGAAACATTTTAATATTTATCCATGTATTATCAAAGATCCCAACCCACTGTGACAATGCAAATGAAAACAACAGCCTAGAGTCACAAGACAATAGAACTGCAAGATTGAGAAAAAGTATTTCTGTGAATTGTCTCATACAGGAGAGTCTTGCCATTAGCCCCACCTCTAGATCATTATCCAAGATAGGAATAAACTACCTTCTTTTAGACGTTATGAGACACTATAGGGACAGGAATTGGGCCTCACTTCTAACCCAGGGAGGTAACATGGGGTAGTATGACCCAGCCTAATTAACTGTAGAAGAAAAAAACAAATGCCCTCCTGGCTGGAATGCAGTCCACATTTATACAAGGAAGGGGCTCAACCATTTGCCTCTTCAGTAATGTTCTCCACAATGACAGAAGCAAGATCTTGACACCAGCTGATAAGGAAACTAGATACAAAAAATGGAGAACTATCCAGAACTCCCCACCTCAAGCCAAATGACCCCTACACTGACCTCATCCTGACTTTCCCCTTCATATAATCTCATTTTAATGCTAGAATCATGCTCAAGATAGAGATTTAAGATGCTAATGACACAGACAATTTATGAAGAAACATACAATAAAATTATGCAGGAACAAGAAAATCTCTACCTGCATGCTCATATGTCACTCTTTTCCTGCCTACGCCTCTTTAAAACTCTCAGCAAACTCCCCATGGGAAGTCAGGCTCATAATTTTTCCTTGGTGCGATCTCTCTTGTGTTCGAACATGAGCCTCCTGTTAGGCCTCTTATTAAATTCTATTACATAGAAAGCCAGGGGCCTATGCTGATTACTATTGTTATGTTGGGGTCTTCTTTTCACGTTAGCTTATTTGGTATCCTGCGTGACAGAGGACCTGCACTGTTTAAATTTGTCTAATGTTGGCTCGGTGCCTATGGCTGAACGGGCTAAGGCACCAGCCACGTACACCTGAGCTGGCGGGTTCGAATCAAGCCCAGGCCTGCCAAGCAACAATGACGGCTGCAACCAAAAATTGGCCGGGCGTTGTGGCAGGCGCCTGTAGTCCCAGCTACTTGGGAGGCAGAGGCAAGAGTCTCTCTTGAGCCCAGGAATTAGAGGTTGTTGTGAGCTGTGATGCCAGAGCACTCTATCCAAGGTGACAGCTTGAGGCTCTGTCTCAAAAAAAATAAAAATAAAAATAAAAAATAAATTTGTCTAATGTTGGACTTCTATTGCTATCTAACAATTTGTTCTCCATGAGGCAAACAGAGTGCTCTTTTTATACGCAAATTATGTCCATTAATGGCATCACATTGCTCTTATGCTAAATACGAGCATTCATAAAATTTGTGCAAGACTGACATGCTCTGGCATCCTAAACATTCTTTAGATCTGACCTCCAGTTTTACTTCCTAAGAAAACCCTTTGATGACTGTTTCTCCTGCTTACTCCCTGGTCTTACCAAGCTCCATGGCCCCTTTCTCCCATGTCCCTGTTGCATTGATTGTAAACAAACACTTACTTGCATGATTATTTCATAAATAAATGCTTACCATCCAGATCAGTGATTTTCAACCACTGTGCCATGGCAAGAATATCTTAGGTGTGCCATGAAAATTTTTAAAGATCATTAATTAAATTGTTTTCAAAAGAAGTTCAAAGCAAAGTAAGTATATTCTTTCTTTCTAGTCTTTCATTAACATAATTTAAGTGTGTTGCAGAAGTTTAACTATAGGTCAAGTGTGCCATGATATAAAAAAAGGTTGAAAAACACTAGATTGTAAACTCCATAATGAAAAGGTCTTTTTAAATTTTCATTTACTACTATAAATCTCATGCATAATTAAATGCCTATTTCAATGTAAGCATTGTAAAGCTCAGAGATATTTAAAAATTGCCGAAAGCTGTGGATTAGCAAAAGGATAAGCTGTGGTGCTGACATAATCTTGGAATCTGGAGGGAAAGCCAGGACAAAGGCACACCTTGGGGCAGTGCTCTAGTAACTATTTAGCTGTCTCGGGGAAAAGACAGATTCATCACATTGAATGCCCGCACCCAAACCACAGAAATAGCACACATCAACAACTAATGAATTACCTCCAATAAAAAAAAAAATTAAAATTAAAATTTAAAAAAAGATTAATGATGTTGAAAAAAAATTACCTCAAGAAACTAACAAAAATAAGAGTAATCCGATTCCAAACCTAGCAGAAGAAAAGAAATAACCAAAATTAGATCAGAATTAAATAGAATTGAGAACAAAAGAACCATTCAAGAGATTAACGAAACAAATAAATTGGATCTTTGAAAGGATAAATATAAGTGATAAGTGCTTGTGCACGCTAACTAGAAACAGAGAAGTAAGATCTCTAAAAACATCATTTAGAAACAAAAATGGGAAATAACAAAAAATAACATTGAGAAACAAAGGATCATATCGAATTACTACAAAAGTTCTATAGCCATAAGTGTGAAAATATGCAGAAAATGGACCAATACCTAGAATCTCACTATCTCCATAGACTCAACCGGGAAGAAATAGAACTCTTAAAAAGACCAATATCAATAGCAAGGACGAAAATTTCAACAATAGGCTCGGCGCCTGTGGCCCAAGCTGCTAAGGTGCCAGCCACATACACCTGAGCTGGCAGGTTCAAATCCAGCCCAGCCCAGAAAAACAACAATGATGGCTGCAACCAAAAAATAGCCAGGCTTTGTGGCGGGTGCCTGTAGCCCCAGCTACTTGGGAGACAGAGGCAAGAGAATTGCTGGAGCCCAGGAGTTGGAGGTTGCTGTGAGCTGTGATGCCACGGGACTCTACCCAGGGTGACAGCTTGAGACTGTGTCTCACATAAAATAAATTTTTTTTCAACAATAATAAAAAACTTGCAGCAAAATAATAGTTCTGAAACAGAGGGTTTTAGTGGAAAATTCTATCAAATATTCAAAGAAGAGCCAGTATCTATATTGTAGAATCAATTCCAAAACATTAAGAAGGATAGAACCATTCCCAACTCATTCTACATGGCAAATCTCATTCTGTTATCAAAAGCAGGAAAGGATCATACAAAAAGAAAAATTACAGACCAATTTCACTAATGACTATTGGTACAAAAACACTCAATAAAATCATACCAAATAGAATATAGCTACACATTTAAAAAAAATTATACACCATGATCAGATGGGCTTTATCCCAGTGATGCAAGGTTGGTTCAACATATGCAAATCCATAAATGTGATTCACCACATAAATAGAAACAAAAATAAATGCCATATGATCTTCTCAATAGGTGCAGAAAAGGCATTTGTCAAAATTCAGCATCTTTTTGTGATTAAAAAAACATAAGAAAGTAGCTGTCCATGAGACATTTTTTAAACTGATAGAAGCACCTACAATAAACACACATCAGTATCATACCAAATGGAGTAAAAGTGAAAGCATTTCCACTCAGAACTGGAAAGACACCAGGATGTCTGTGGCTCAGTGAGTAAGGCACCAGCCCCATATACCAAGGGTAGTGGGTTCGAACCTGGCCCCAGTCAAATTGCAACAAAAAATAGCCAGGCATTGTGCGGGTGCCAATAGTCCCAGCTACTCCGGAGGCTGAGGCAAGAGAATTGCCTAAGCCCAAGAGCTGGAGGTTGCTGTGAGCTGTGACAACATGGCATTCTACTGAGGGTGATAAAGTGAGACTCTGTCTCAAAAAAAAAAAAAAAAAAAAGGAAAAAAAACACCAGGATGTCCACTATTGCCACTACCATATATGTAGTGCTGGAAGTTCTAACCAATACAATCAGGCAAGAGAAGAAAATCAAAGGTATCCTCAGAAGGAGAGAGGATGTTAAATACTCACTCATTGTGGATGGCACGATCTTATACTTAGAAAATGCCAAGGACTCAACCAGAGATTTCTGGAAGTGATCAAGAAATATAGTAATGTCTCAGGATATGTAACAAATGTCCACAAATCAGTAGCCTTCAACTCACACTGTTCCTATGTATTGATCTATTAGCACACAGTGGGAATTTGAGCTGGTGGTCTTTTGACAATATAACAAGACACTCACAACAACGTGAATCTGTTGCCTGGGCACAAAGCTTCGAACTGAAGTGTGAGAATCACTCAGGAGTTCAAGACAAGCTTCACCAACAATGAGATCCCATCTCTTCCAAAAACAGATAAAATCAACTCAGAGTGATAACATGCACATGTAGTCCAAACTACTCAGGAGGAGTCTGGAGACAGAGTCTTATTCTATTGCCCTGGCTAGAATGCAGTGGTGTAACTTAGCTTACTATAACCTGAAGCATCTGGATTCAAATGATTCCCCTACTTCATCCTCCTGAAAGCCATTGTCTGCAATAAGTGCTATACATAAATAAGCTATCCTTTGACATATTTAGTTGTTTACCAGAAAAGATAGGTTCCTGGATTATTTAGTTGGTTGCCTGAATAGATAAACTATATTATTAATATAATATAGTTATAGTTATTATATAATATAATAATTATTATATTATTAATATAATATAGTTATTAATTGCAGTCTCCAAAAATGATAGAAAAATTAGCCAGGCATGATAGCCTGGGTCTGTAGTCCCACCTATGGGAGGCTGAGGAAGGAGGATTGCTTGAGCCCAGGAGTCTCAGGGTGCATTAAACTATGAAGAGCATGACCCTGTCTCAAAAAATCAATTTTTGTTACATGTTGGAATCATTAGAACACTATTGTTTGTGGCAATTTTGTTGATCTCTAAATGTTGTCTCAATGCACAAAAGGAGCACTAACACTACCCTCTCACATAATGTTGGCACAGATTTCCATAACCAGTTGTGGACATCCACAAGAAACCCATGGAACCTCCAATGATAAGATTTGCTGTGAAATGGATCATAAATTCTCCACTGTGGGTTTTGAGGGATCCCAGACAGATAGCCTCACTTCTTCCTGGCTATAAGGGACAAGATGGAACTGATGCAGAACTAAGTTCACATAATCACCAAGGGACCTAAAGTGATCACAGACATTCTCTCTTGGGAAAAATATCTTAATCTAAAGGAGGATGTGTGAGATCAGCAATATCTGTGCCAGGCTTGACATCCATGACTCTGTCTTGGGCAACTGACTCCAGACTGAACTGCTGATGAACTTTGAGATCCACAAAGGAACTGTAAAAAACATTTTTTTCACAAACTACTAGCCTCTAAACAATATATAATACAAAGAAACTGGTCCTAATCTTCACCAATGGTTTGTACATAGTACATCGATCTTTCCAGACTGATGAAAATACACCCTTCTACTAATGATTGATAGTGCATTCTTTGTTCAACCAACCAGTGAAATAAACTGACAAGTAATTTATGTAATCAAAATAAATTTCTATAAATTTCTATAAATTTCTACCCTCACACCTCTTGGGTAATAAAGTCTCTAACTGCTATCCAGATTGCAATCTCCATTCCTGAGTAAGCATTTATACTCCACTGTCCTCCTTTTGATAAGGATTAATAGGTCTTATTGCCATCCATCTTCCATATAAAGTCATATTTATGTGTCCACTAGTGTCTGAGACAATATTTTATTTTGTCTAAGGTTTTGTTATTTACTCATTGCAAGGAACTGAAAGAAAATTAATCACACTTACCATGCTTAAGGATTTGCTGATGTTCTTAGTATTTAACTGTAGAATATTTCCAACAATTGGGAGAGGAGTGGGGCCAGGTGGCAGTTTTCCTTTGCCATAGCTTGCATTCCACAGAGAAAAAAGAATCAAGCAAGAGAGACAAATCACCAGGACAATGAATAGATCCATTGATGGGCTTTGTGTAAATGCAATTGAAAGCATGGAATCCAAAGGTTTTATAAACACAGCAAGCTTATCTCTAAATACGAATTGAGACTTTGAAATTTGAATAAGCATTTTTTATCTTTGGTACCCTTTGGCCTGCTGGTAGAAATAAGAACATAATGGTCAATTTAGTATTGATTCCTTTCTATGTTTCTGTGGATATTCGACCTAAGAAACAATTCTTGCTTCTTTAGAGATAGTGGTCTTAGTGTTTGAATAATAATAGTGAAAACTGTCAGAATAGCAAAGGGCTAATTAGATGGAGTTCATGACCACAAGTGATTAAAAGGAATATCTCATGAGTCAAAATCTATCATCATATGAGCAAAATAAAGAAGCCCTCTCTTTCTTAGTGCCTGTTCCCAAAAGATGTCAGGGGAAAGGCCAGAATCAGAGGTATTATAGAAAGCCAGTCTCATCTTAGATAATAGTAGAACTATCCCAATTCTTTTGCCAGAGACCCATTCTATAAGGCAGAAATAAAGACACTCCCAATGGATACACAGTCTAAACAAACAGTAGGCAGGAATCCACCAAGTCAAGAAAAGAAATTACTCACACACAAATGAAAAAACTCCCCTGGCTGTATATCACCCATTCCCTTCTTTGCACATCCATTCCCAATGAGGGAATAGTAGTCAGTACCCGCTTTGCCACTTCTCACTTGGGTGAGGAAGTAATCCAGCATTTACTACAAATATGTGAAAATGTCTAGAATTTAACAAATATGAACAAGACTCCAAAGGCATTTGAGAAAATTCCAATGGCATAACAAACATCAAACTTAAAATCAGAAAACAGAACCCTGGAGATGTTGACTAAGAGAAAACAGAAAAATTGTTAAGATAATTATAAAAGGATCATGTAAATTTAGCTATATGAAAAGAAAAATTTATTAGAAAAACTCATTCTGGGTGTTTAAAATAAGATTGCAAAAATATTTTTTAAGAAAGAAAATATCCTGAATAATAAATTGCATTTATCTACAGTTCAATTTATTCAGCAAGAGGATAAAATCAAGAATTTCCCACCAATAGATTACAAAGCAATAAAGATTGCAATTATAAATTAAATTAGGTGACATGAAAAGTAGTTCTGGAGGCTCTAATAAATTGGTAGAGTTTCAATCGAAAGAAAAATAAACAAAAATAAGCAAAAGAAATTGAAGAAAATGTTCTTACACTGATGAAACCAAAGGGTATTCAAGAGAATTTTTCTACACTGGATTAAGAAAACATTTGGATCCACCAAGTCCTAAGATTAAGGGGATTAAGAGAAAAGATCAGATCTACAGAGTGACATCAGGAAAATGGCTCACTAGAGATACAAGGTCTTCATGTCTCCCACAAAAAGGAACCATAGCAATGAATGAATGATAGCTTGATTAGAGTGACAGAATAAGTATGCTGGGGAGCAAAAACCTCTGTGGTTCATGGAAGCCGAAGATACCATCACAGAAAGAAGGGCAAGATATCCTGCCTCTGCCACACTTTCTTCCCAAAAAGAACCACCTCAAAGTCAGGGGACACTTCTCACAGGTACTGAAATAGACTGCAAATAGATCGAAAGAAAAGAGATGGAAAAAGATATTCCATGCAAATGGAAACCAAAAGCAAGCCATATTTATATCAAATACAGTAAACTTTAAATCAATATTGTGAAAAGACACGAGATCACTATATAATGTGATAAATGGAGCAACTCAAGAGGAGGACATAAAAATTATAAGTATATATTCAGCCAACACCAGAGGACTACATATATAAAACAAATATTATTTGACCTAAAGGGAAAGATGGATTGAAATCCAAAAATAATAGGAGGCTTCAACACCCCACTTTCAAAAATAGACACATTCAGCTCAGTGCCTCTGGCTCAAGCTGCTAAGGTGCCAGCCACATACACCTGAATTGGCAAGTTCTAATCCAGCCCAGGCCAGCCAAACAACAATGATGGCTGCAACCAAAAATAGCCAGGCGTTGTGGCAGGCGCCTGCAGTCCCAGCTACTTGGGAGGCAGAGGCAGGAGACTTGCTTAAGCCCAGGAGTTGGAGGTTACTGTGAGCTGTGATGCCACAGGACTCTACCCAGGGTGACAGCTTGAGACTCTGTCTCAAAAAACAAAAAAAAAAAAAAAAAGACACATCCTCCTCTAGACAACAACAAAAAGAAATCCACAAAGAAACATCAGACTTAAACTGACATAATAGATAGACCAAACAGACATAATAGATATTTACAAAACATCCCATTCAACAGTTGCGGAATACACGTTCTTCTCAATAGCAAATGCAATCCTCTCCAGGGGAGATCACGTGACAGTCCACTGTCTTAGTCTATTGCGTTGCTGGTGGAGTGCCATCAAAAAAAAATGGAGATTTTGCAGCTTTTGTAGTAACTTGGATGGAGGTGGAACACATTATTCTTAGTGAAACATCACAGAAATGGAGAAGCATGAATCCTATGTATTCAACTTTGATATGAGGACAATAAATGACAATTAATGACACAGTGGGGCATGGGGGAAGGGGAGAGCAGACAGAGAGAGAAGGAGGGAGGGGGTGAGGGAAATAAAACAAAAAAAAAGGAAAAAAAATAGAGACTAATTCTCACATAAATCGGATTCAATTTTGACCAAAGTACATTACTTAAACATTAATTTTTTTTTCTTTTGTATTTTTTTCTTTTTTTTTTTTATTGAATCATATCTGTGTACAATAATTCAGTCATGGGGTACAGTGTACGGGCTTCAGATACAATCAGAGATATTTTCATCAACCTGATTGCGATAACATTCAAGAGACTTTCTCATTACT
>CAUYRH010142524.1:0-17069 GCA_963574655.1 Perodicticus potto | reverse complement strand
GGAAAACCAGCACAGTTCAGCAACAGTCTGTGCCCTCCACACCCCTCAAGAAAATCTCCAAGAATCTGGACTCTGCAGAGAACAGGCCTCCAGACCTCGGGGTGAGAGTGGAGGGGAACACCAGGAACTCCGACTTGCAGGTAGAGAGTATATACAGTTTTATGCCTGGCTGGAGAGCGCTGTGGCACCCTAGAAGGGGAAGGAGGTTTGGTTTTTAGGTCTCTCCTGTGGGGTAGAATGGGACGACATCCGGACTCTGCTTGCTTGTATGGAGGTATGGCGTATACTGCGAACCTCCTTCATGGGGGAGGGGACTCCCGTCCGCTTGGTGATGTGCTCTGTACCTTTTTGTTTGTGTCCTCGGGGTCTCAGGTCTCCCCAGCAGGGTTGATGTGCGGTCTTGGACCTTTTCTTTTGGCTCAGATCCAAACCATCAGCTTTCTTGCTGAGTTTCTGTCCTTTAATGCTCCTTCTGGACGGGAACCTCTGTGGAAAGCTGGCTACCAAGGTAGGAAGTATTGTATGTGGCATTTTGCAGTGTCTGTTTATTAGATGTATTTCTTATCAGGGAGAGTAAAAACTAAATCGTGTATAAAGCAGGAATTGTACTAAGAACAACAAGTACTGATTAGCATTAGTGGTCATATAACATAATAAGTTGAATGCAAAAGTTCATTAGACCTGTTTCTCAAGAAGATGGAGATTTCAAAAGTTTTGTCTCCAGTGAAATAAATTAGCCCAATCTCCTAAAGAGGTTAGCTGTTCATAGAGGTTAAGCCCTACATGGCCCTTTAATTAAGCTGAAGAAATTACTATGAAGTGTAATATTTTAAAAATGTTAACAGATTAGGTCCTTATATCATAGTGACAAGATGATAGATTAAGGACTAAGGGATTAGGTGGGCATTCAAAACTTTGAAAACATATAATTTTAAGAAAAGGCATCATGTTTCAATAACTTGAAACTTCAAACATGTGTAATATAAAGGGATTCAACTTATGATGCTCAGTGTCCCCTTTGAATCACTGTAGCCATTGTAATCATACTCAAGGAGCCACCTCAGGGCCATGTAGCCACTGAGTCAGAACGTAGAACCTAGAGCAAACTGCCAGGTCTATACTTTACCCAGAGTATCTTAGTGTGAGACTGACTGTGATTTTTCTTTTGGGTCTAGTAAGTTTAATAAAACTCTAGGAACATTAAAAAATGGGAATGCTGGCAGTGTCAAAATAAGGGTAAGAATAAGAAGCAGTTCAACCTATTTTAGAATTTTGATAACTAGCTCTGATGAAAAGGTATTATCAGTTTTGCATCATTGTACAAACATGGTTTGCCATTTAAGATGCTTGATATATTCAAAAGAATCAACCATACTGTATTTTTTCCTACAGTTACAATTATTTAAGAGAATTTAATTAAATTTATAATCAATGTATTAAGTGCTCCAAAGGTTGATTTTCAGGGTTTTTATTCCAATATGTGAATTTGCTAAATTAAATATTGAACTAAGTACCATAATAGTGTATATTCCTCCTCTTGAATAAGGTTTTTATTCCTTGGTCATAACTGTTATTGGTTCTCTAAAAAGGAAAATTTAAATTTAAACCAATATTATCTCCTATATTAAACTTTAATTTGTCTCTCAAATTCTTTTCCCACTGCTTTTTAGAAGCTGCTACAATGAAGCCCAGTGAACATTATGACTCACTGCCCTGTGATTCATCCTCGTGTTCAACACCACCCTGGGTTACATGTATTTCAGTCACTGCGGAAATGGAGGCAGAGGAGAGCAAGTAGAATGCATGAGTTGGTTGTGCAGGGGCAGAATTATCTTTTTGAGCATTAGATTTACAAACCTTAGTTCTGCACATTGCTCATATGGTCTTAGATAATGGATTGAAGGCAATAAAATAAAAAGGAATAAAGTGACACCTTGGAAATACTGGTCATGAATATTTGTTGTTTGGTCATCTCCTGCCCCTTCTTTGGGGGAACTCTTCTTTCTTGTCTATTTTACACATGTGTTCTTGTGGGAGCTGTCCTTACAGTTCCCTATTCACTCCTTTCAGAGTTGGCAAGTGTCACGGAAGGCATCAGAGTTATGTTCCCTCTTGGTTGCATAAACTTATTGAAGTCAGTAGCTCAAATTAAATGCACTGACAGGAGCTGGGCCCACATTCATCCTGTTTGCCTCATGCAGCATTGGGTTAACTACTATCAACAGAACGATGAGGCCACTGTGTAGTACTGGCCTCTGCTCTGATCCCGGCGTCCCTGGATCTGCCTCCTGAATAAGTCCCAGAGGGTGCTAGTTGGTCTTATTTCAGTTAAACATTTAGCTTTCTTTCCTAGGATGTGGTGAATTGTTCCATCTCAGTGGTAACATTGACCCAAGCACAACATGGGATATAGGTGCCTGTACATACTGTTCTGTATCCAGCCACGATGCCAGCCTGTTATCCGTTGCAACCCATGAAAGGGAGTTTAGGTCGACCTGCTGGCCTTGCAGGGTTTGTGCTGTCTCACTGGCTGTAGTAACTAAGTTAAAGGATGGGTTCCTGACTATTGTCTTGCTAGGCTTCAGTTCCAGGGGAAACAATCATCACACTGTTGTATGGAATTAGGAGTCAGTGCATTCCTGGTAGAATGTCCCTCTTTACACTGTGTCCCCACAAAGGAATGTGGATCAAAGGCCAGTGTCGGTGCCAAAAATTATAAAAGGCAACAAATGGGCAAAAAAAGCAACCTCTGTTCTGAGTGGCAGATATTCAGTGGCCCACTCTTCTTCCATGAAAACATAGAACTCCAGGGGCACAGGTCTCTCCAGGTCAGGATTTGTGATTAAATTTAATATGGATCTCATTACATGGATTTGGTTAAGACCGTGGTCAGTGTCACAGGTAGGCACAGACTTGATTACTATACGTGGCATAGTTGCAGGTTGCTTGAGCCTCAGGAAACATAAATTCTTATCAGTCATATTAAAATGGGGTTGTGAAATCTACATGATTGTCACCTGGGAGGGGTGAGGCTCACATTGGGAGCCGTTGACAGTAGGGTCAAGCACAGTAAAATAGTTCATAGATAATCATGTCCACGTGACTTTCCCTAATTCCTTAGCATGCGAATGAGGACAGTAAACCCAGCACTGTGGCAGATCGTGAAGGAAGCACAGTTTCCTCTTCACTCTGGCAGATGAGGTAATTATTTTTCTATGGGACCAGATCTAGGGGATAAGGGGAACATTAACTGTTCCTCCCTCCCAATCCTTCTTAGAGTCTAAGGTCTTCCCTCCTTAGGTGTCAGAGTTGTTTTTCTCCCTCCAAAGTCACACAGTGGGTTCAGAGCTAATAGCCACTACTGCTCCCCTTGCTCAGTCCAATGGGTCAGGTGTCACGGGGGCTGGGTCCCAATGGGCCCCTGTAGGGCTACTGTAGGATTTTCAGATTCAGTCAGCTGCTCAATATGTTTGTACTCTGTGATCTTCATACCCAATAGCTAAAACCAGCTGTAGTTAAGCAGCAGGAGTCACCCAGGCCCTATTGCCTAATTGCCACCATAAGATAAAACTAGTTGGGACCCCCAGATGCTAGAGTAAATGGTAAAAAAAAAGGGAAGAGCTATTGTCAGATTGTTAGCATCACAGATGTGGAGAGCTGGTCTTTCCATTCCCTGCCTCCCCTCTGTCCTGATTTTCTCCACCCCATAATTCTAAAGGGCATATTCCCTTGTTGGAAACAGCTGCATTGAATGCCCTTAATGTCTAAGATGTTAGTCCACAATGTTGACAACATATTCTATTCAGCAGTTTTTTTTGTTCAAGTATTTAAATGTCTATTCCATCTTTAGAGCATGCCAGCAGCCTCAAGATCATAAGGGTCTGAAATGTCCATTGAATACCTTATCCATTTGTCTACTCTTAGGTACCTTTTGCTGTGAGTAGGAAGCCACTGTCTTATTGTGAATATCCTGGGTCTCCAAAATCATAGTATAGTGATTTATTCTCTAGTGCTGCTATTGTGTGCCCATAGAAGGAATGACTGTCAGTGGCTATTAGACACCAATGTAGCAAAGAAGTAGCAGCAGAGGACTGAAGTTTCTAGTTGTTCGGAATGGGCAGGAGTTTTTTTTTTTTTTTTTTGTAGAGACAGAGTCTCACTTTATCACCTTTTGTAGAGTGCTGTGGCGTCACACAGCTCACAGCAACCTCCAACTCCTGGGCTTAGGCGATTCTCTTGCCTCAGCCTCTCGAGTAGCTGGGACTACAGGCGCCCGCCACAACGCCTGGATATTTTTCCGTTTTGCAGTTCAGCCGAGGCCAGGTTTGAACCCGCCACCTTCAGTATATGGGGTCGGTGCCCTACGCGATGAGCCACAGGCACCGCCCAGGGCAGGAGTTTTGACCTATGCACTCTAATTCAGATTTAAGACTTCAGATCCCCCTGGAGACAGTGAGACCTTAGACCTATCCTTAGTCCCCTCTCTCTAACCAGAATACAGGAGAGTAGGGTCAGGCTGCAGAGGCCCTGAAGGAGAATAATTGGTTATAAGGAAACCACTGTACTTGTTACCTCCTCCACTAGAGTGATGTTTACTTCCATGGAGGAATCTCATTCACTTTCCATTTCATTGGTCTTGGAGAACTCTCCTTGGGTAGGCTACAACATAATCATTTAAACAGAAATCCAAAGTAGGAAGCCTGATGCAGGACATGATTCTTTCTCAACCGAGTAAGCCCATGTGGACTGGAAGTGTGGGGTTGAATGTGAGGTGGTCTCATTTTTACCATCTAACTTCTAAGAGCATAATCTCTCATCATCTCATTGCAAAAGGCACTAGCCGTGTGTTTAATAGATCCTTAGTCCATTGACCCACGTGGTCTGGATTCCTTCTCACAGCAGGTGCACGCCTTGGTACTGTGTCCTGGGGGCATGCTGCACTCTATGCTGGTGCTAGCTGTGGTGTTAAAGCAGAGTGCAGCTGTGCCTTCCTCCCTGGCAGGGGCCCTGGATACTTTCCTATCCACTGTTCCATAGCCAAGCAAGAACCCTATCACTGATTGGGCACTTTTTTTCCATCCCACCTCTTAGCACTCAGCCTCTCTTCACTGACTCGACTTTTATTCATAAAGAGAGAAAATATCCCAGCTACTTGGGAGGCTGAGGCAAGAGAAACACCTAAGCCCAAGAGCTGGAGGTTGCCGTGAGCTGTGACACCCTAGCACTCTACCCAGGGTGACAAAGTGAGATTCTGTACCAAACAAACAAAAAAAGGGGGCAGGGCCTGTGGCTCAAGGAGTAGGGTGCTGGCCCTATATACCTTGGATGGCAGGTTCAAACCCAGCCCCAGCCAAAACCAAAAAAAAAAAAAAGAGAGAGAGAGAAAACAGTGAGAGATCATTTATTTTCCCCACCTTCTAGTTTATCATTTAGAGGAGAGCATTAGCTGTTGGCTTTCTGGAAGTTTTCTTGTATTCCTGAACCTGGCCATAAAGCTCTTGCCTTTTTTCCCCTTAGAATGTCATTGTCCATCTTGGCACCCAGCTTTTGTTTAAGAAGAGCCTCAACCCTGTAGAGGATACCAATACCATAATTCTGTAAGTACAAACATAGACGACAAGACCATGGATCAGAGAAACACAGCCTATTACTCCCAGCACAACAAATAGCAAGAGCATCAATATGGCTGCATCAGTTTTCTGATTGGGGAATTGGTACAGCCATGTTGATGGTCCAGACAAGAGCTATGCATGCTGTAGGTTGTGATACGAGAGGAACACAGGGCCAAAATCTCAGCACCTTTTGTAGAAGCAACAAGCCAGTTGGTCTTCCTTCTGTGAGGAGCTTATAGTCTCATAGTAGTCACACTATGATCACTTACACCTACTAATTTCCTGTGTAACTAGTTATAGAAGGTGCTCTGGGGACAGTCAGGCCTTGCAGTTTAGCACCCTCACGAAGAGTGTGCAGGAACTCACAGGGCTCACAGCAGATTGCCTTTCCTAACACTTATTAAGTCCATTTAAAAAGTTCTGTAATCTTTTATGACAATCAAAAAATATCAAATATTATGTGAAGTTTTGTTTGATGACTGTAAAGAGCAAATTTGCATGTGATTGTCCCTAGAATCCTAGGTACCAAGAGCAGAACCCATATTACTAAGCGGGTAGGGAAGAGTAGGTGAGAGACATGCTAACAAGGAAACCCTATTATCCCTACTGCTATTCTCTTACCATCTTTCTCCCACCTGCCTGATGACAAATGTGGAAAAGTTATCTGGATTTTCTTGAACTCTGGGAGCCTGAGAAGCATCGTTATAGACAGGTTGTTGTTTACTTGGACAATTGCAGTATCTCTCAGCTAACTTTTTTCTAGATCTGCTGCACACAAACTCTGGTTTAGTCTTCCTCAAGCATCTCTTTCAGTCACTCTTTCGTTTGTTGACTTCCTATTATTTTTAAGGGAAGGATCCAAACTTGAAACCCAAACATTCAAAGTCCTCTATTAAATGAATCACATCCCTGGATTCTTTAGAGTAGCAAGGGGGAGCCACTCATATTTCCAAAAGATTTCTATTTCCATTTATTTAATTACAACATGATCTAGAACTTAATTACACACTCATCTTCTTTTCACTTCCATAAATTTTCATCACCCTCTAGGGTTTAGCACATGCTACCCTTACTTCATGAACATTTCTCCAACTAACATGAAAACTTACTTTGCTAAGTTATCCTCCTAGCAGGCACTCGACATAACTTATTGACTTTATATCTCCACCTAACTAGGTTGCAAAATTCCCATAGGTGGCATATTTTATTTATCATATGATTTGCTGAAGTGTATATTCACTGATGAATAGAAGGATTTTTCCCTTTCAATAATATTTGAAGTTTTTCAGGTAAGATGACTATATTTCAATTTCATTTAAAAACAAATAACAAATTCTATCTCATTTGCTTTAAGACAACTTTTGATCTTTTATATAGTGTATTTTAGTATGTGAGTTACTGTTGGGAGAGCTTTCTCACGGTCTCTTATATTTTTTTCTGATGATTTAAATCCCCTGTCATTCTGACCTGGGTTTACCTGTTCTTTTAATGATTTAATTAATTATCTCAAGCTCATGGTTACTTTGGGAATGACTCTCAAACTACTTGGAACAGTTAAAAGGGAAGGAGAAGAGCTGTGTGAATAACTCCCAAACTGATTTGGATGCACACTAAATTGAGAGGGCACATTGCAGTCGCCACACGAGTAGTGACTATCATACTCCACAACGACCCTGTCTGATTGATTGCTTTGGACAGACAGCAGTTTGGAAACAGTCTGTTCAATAGAAAGTGTCTATGTGTGTTTTACCACTAAATGCAAGGAATGATTTTTTTTCTTTTGTCAAGAAAAGACACCCTGTCAAGAACTCACCCTTGTTCAGTGAGTTCAGAGTTGCCTGGTTCCTCAGCCACGTCACAATACCTTTTAAAGAATGATCTTCCAAAGCCCTGATGTCTCTATGACAACAGTTAAAAATATAGACTATGTGCCATCAATAAGTCAAAATATATTTACAAATCCTCTTTCCCTACACAGGAGAGAAAGAATGGCGATGTGTGGGGACTAATATTTACTAAGGTGGAAATCTGGAGTTGATTGGGAAAGAAGAAAGAGATCCTGCCAGTCTGCAACATCCCAGGGAAGAAAGGCATCTGCATAGAATATAAGGGAGAAACACAGTAGGGCTGTGGAATACATGGGGGAAATTCCATGATGCATTTCTAGCCTCACAAGAGGCTGGAATGATCAGAAGAGGATGAATTGGATGAAATCAAATTATCCTTCATTAAATGTCATACCACCAACACGTGAATACAGATTAAATGACCCATTAAAACTGAGTTAATTTATATAAATGTTTTAATTTATATAAATGCCTCTGACTATGGGGTATCAAAATATTTAGCAACAGGTAAAGCATGGATGGCCACTGACCAGTCAAGGCCCTGTTCATGGTGCCAGAGCAGGTCCAAGAGCCCCTGGATGCAGCCAAGTGTTAACCCCTTAGTTTTGGGATCCTGGAGATGTCAAGATTGTTCCCAGGGAGGACTAATAGGGATACTTAAGTGGTGATGGGCAGTGGCACTTTACTAACTTGTATAGGCATATCTTAATATATTAGAGGCCAATATTACTGTAGTAGTGTCTACTGGCTGAATATTAATCAGTTCTGGATCCACAATTCTATCTCGAGGACTTTTTCAGAGGAAATGAGCCCAAATATTGAAAAAGATACATGCATGATGGTAATTACTGTGATAATCCATTGACCATAAGACAACTAGGGACAACCTATATATTCCATAGGGGTTGGTTTAAATTTTTTGTTTTACTTAATTAGCAGACTACTATGCAACTATTAATATAGTAGTTATGAAGGTTTTGTGATAATACATAAATTCTTACAATACATTGTTGAGTAAAAACACTGCATACAGGGGGTATATTTATTTGAAAACACATTATGTAAAAGAGACAAGCTGTAGTAGAAATAGCAGTTATGACAATGTTTAGTACCTCTGTCTCTTTCATTTTTCAACTTTTATAATGAGATCATGCTCATTTAATAATAAATCATTTAACAATCAAATCCAAACTTAAGCTCATCTTCTTTTCTTTCAAATGTCCATGATGTTTATTTATTTATTATGGTTATGACATTATTGTTGCCCCAGTGCCTCACCTTGAAAAAACATTGTACTTTTTGGAGTCAGCATTTTTCTAATAAACAGAACTAATAGGATCTATCTATATCTATTAACATTTTTTTTTTTAAGAAATTCATTCAGGTATTATGTGGGCTAGCAAATCTGGAAGTAGCAGGCTAAAAACTTAAGAATTCCGAGTCAGAATTTCCTCCCCAGGAAACCTCAGTTTTTGCTCATAATTCCTTCAAGTGACTGGGTGAGGCCTACCCAGATTACATTGGCAATTTCCTTGATTTAGTGTCAAGTGATCATAGGTACGTGTACATGTATTAAATGTGTTAGTCCATTTTGCATTGTTAATATATAAAGGAAATACTCAAGGCTGGATAATTTATAAAGAAATGAGGTTTATTTGACAAAGTAAAAATCTAGGAAGATTAAAATTATACTAAGTATCTTTTCTGACTATAATGAAATAAAACTAGAAATTAATATCAGAGGAAATATTGGAAAATTCACTGATATGTGGAAATTAAACAACAAACCTAAAGATGTTTTAATTCATACAGAAAGCCAATTACAGCATGTTCTCACTTATAAGTGTGAGTTAAACAGTGAGTTCATGTGGACATACAGAATGGAATAATAGACACTGGAGTCTCTAAAAGGTGAGAGAATGGATAGGGGTAAGGGATGAAAAATTACCTATTTGGTACAATGTACACTATTTGGCTAATGGGTAAACTAAAAACCCCTACTTCACCCCTGTGCAATATATCTATGAAATCTGTATATGTGCTCCTTAAATTTATGAATCTAAAGAAGAAAAATATTTTATTGTATGTATTTACAAGGTGCAGTATGGTGTTTTTATATATGTATACATTTTGGAATGCTTAAATCAAGCTGAGTAACATATTCATTGCATCACATTTATTTTTTATGTGTGGTGAGAACATTTAAAATCAACAAGGCAATTTCCAATTATATACATTATTAATTATGGTTACCATGCCATTCAAGAGATCTATAGAACTTATTCCTTCTGTCTAACTGAAAGTTTGCACTCTTTACTAAACATACCTTCATTCCTGCCCTTTTCACTCAGCCCTTGGTAATCACCACTCTACTCCCTACTTCTGTAAGTTCAGTTATTTTATTTTATTTTTATTTTTATTTTTTGCAGTTTTTTGACTTGGGTTGGGGCCTCTGGTATATGGGGCCAGTGCCCTACTCCATGAGCCACAGGCACTGTCCAAGTTCAGTTTTTTAAGATTCTACTTATATATAGAATCCCCTGAACACCTACCCACCACACATATGCAAATTAGTGGAATGAGTAAACAAATTCAGTGAAGTTGCAAGATATGAAATCAATGTACAAAAACAATGAACAACATGAAAAAGAATCTAAGGAAATATAATAGTCCCAGTTATAATATTATCAAAAAGATAAAATGCTTAGGATTAACTTTACCAAGGATTAAAATACTTGTCTGGTAAACATTACAAAATATTGCTGAAAGAAATTAAAAAGACACAAATATAGGGAAAGACATTTCTGTGTCCATGAAAGACAACACTTAATATTGGAAAGACTTAGTATTGTTGAAATACCCAAAGTACCTAAAGTGATTTAAAGAATAAATGCAACCCTTCTTAAAATTCCAGTGACTTTTTTTTTTTTCAGAAATAGAAAAACAATCCTAAAATTCATATGGAACCACGGTGGACCCCACTAGCCAAAACAATCTTGAGAAAGAAAACCAAAACTAGAGGTTTCACACTTCCTAACTTCAAAACATATTAAAAAGCTACATAATCAGAACAGTATGTTACTAGCATAAAGATAAACATATAGACCAATGCAGCAGAATAAAGAGCCCAGAAGTAAGCCTACTCATATATGGTGAAACTATCTTTGACAAGTGTGCTAATGGGTATAAGGGAAAAAGATAGTCTCTTCAACAAGTAGTGTTGGAAAAATTGGATGTCCACATTGAAAGATGAAATTGATGGATATGTAATTTTTCTGCCGTGTACACATAGATGAGCACATAACATTGTATACCATAAATATACATGACTATTACTTGTCAATCAAAAATAATAAAGAATGAATGAATGACATTGGACCCTTGTTTCAGTGCACAAAATATCAACTCAAGATGGATAAATACTGCAATGTAATTGTGCTGCAATGAACATTCGAGTGCAGTGGTCTTTCTGATAAAATGATTGCTTTTTCTTTGGATAGATACCCAGTAGTGGGATTGCTGGGCCAAATGGTAAATCTACATTTATTTGTTTGAGGAATCTCCATATTGTTTTTTATAGAGGTTATATCAATTTGTAGTCCCACTAAGGGTGTATAAGCTTCACTTTTTCTCTGCATCCACTTCTATTGTTACACAATGACAAAGAAGTGGAATCAACACAGTGCCATCAATTCAAGAATGGATGAAGAAAATGTGATATATACACACATGTGCACACACACACACATATATACACACATGCATATATATACACACACACATACATACATACATACACATCATGTATTACTATTCAGCCATGAAAATGAATGAAATAGTATATTTGCAGCAACTTGGATGGAACTGGAGACCATCCAAGTGAGGTATCTCAGGAATGGAAACACAAATACCATATGTACCTTCTAACAATTGGGAACTAATAAATGGGCACACACTGGCCCAAAGAGATGTAAAGTATTCACATTCATCAACAAGTGGAAACAACCTAAGTACCAATCCACCAATGAATGAATGGATTAAGAAAATGTAGAATATACATATAATAAAATATTATTCAGCCTTATAAAATGATATCCTGTCATATGCTACAACATGGATGAAACTTGAGGATATATGCTAAGTGATATAAGCCAATCAGAAGAAAATATTGCGTAATTCCACTTAAGGGAGCTTTCTAACTTAGTCAAACTCACAGAAGCAGGAAGTAGAAAGGTGGGCTGCCAGGAGTGAGAGTGGAGAGAATGGGGAATTGCCACTCAATGGATATGGAGTTTTGAGCATGCAAGATGAAAAAGTTCTGGGGATCTACTGTTGAACAATGTATGTATAGTTAACAATAGTGTTCTGTGTGCTAAAAAATTTGTTTTGGATTTTTTACTATAAATTTTTCGTAAAAGAAAACATAGCATTTAATAACAACTATCATCTTTTTTTATCCTTCCCATCTATCTGTACGAGATTCCTGTGGAAAGCAGAAAACAAACATAAAGAAAAATGAAGACATGTTAAATTTTGGGTCTGTAGATTGATTGATATGTTAGGTTTGACCTAATTTTTTGAAGCCCCTAGTTTAGGAAAACCTGCATTTATTTGACTATGATATTAGGGTTCATGATGTTAGTGATTAATATCTTTTAAAGACTTTGCTCCTTAGAGAACTTTTAGATTTACAGCAAAATTGAGAGGCAGGTGTAATGATATCCCATATGCTCCCTGCCCCTATACCTGGCCAGACTGTCCATTATCAACACCCCCATCTGAGTGGTACATTTGCTGTAACTAAGGAACCTACCCCGACGCATCATCACCCAAAGTCCACAGTTGACATTAGGGTTCACTGTCAGTGCTGTACATTCTCTGGCTTTGGACAAATGTATAATGTCATGGATCCCTTATGGTATCATATAGAGTATTTTCACACCCTAAAAATCTTGTGCTTTGCTTATTTATCCATCCCTTCCCCTAAACTTCTGGCAACTACTAATCTTTTTATTGTCTCCATAGTTTTGCCTTTTTAAAACAAAATAATCTTTGCTTTTTGAAATACATAGAATTTTAATTACAATATTATATGCATGTGTACATATAATACATATCATATACTATATATGGGTTTGTTTACATATATGCACACATGTTACATTCTTTTTTTTAAATTCATTTTTATTTTTATTTTTTTATTACATTCTTTGTCTATGTAGGAGAGATTTTCCCTGGGTGCAACAGGAAAAAGTAATCAAAGGAAAGTATCTAGAGAAAGCTGAGTCTGCAATTAGAAGTAGGAGCCATTCCCCTTTACTTGGAAGGAGATGGAGGGAAAGTGACTGGTTTGGGGATGGGGAAGGCAGGTACAGATTTCGCTAGAGCTTGTCTTGGCTCTTAGTGTCCCTGACCAGGAGTGCTTACTACTCCTAGTCCCAAGGAATAGAAGTGAGGGAACAGATGTCAGCACTGGGCTTTGGGAGGCATAACTTCTGTCCTGTGCTCTTTTATTAGCTGCCTGAAGCACATTGGAACAGTTTCTGAACCTGGCTTCCTCTTCTGTGAAATAAGGACATTAATTTATTGGACTTCTAGACCTATTTCCTGGACTTTTTTCACAATGTTAATTTCAAATCTGCAGTTCCCTTCTCAGACTTCACACTGATTTGGGCTTCGAACTTCTCATGTCTGTCCCAGGCCGAGGCTTTGATCTTTTGTGACTTCTGTAAAATTCAGGAAGCCCTTTCTTCTTGTTGTAGTCCCAGGGCTGCCAGCTCTGCCAGAAGGAGGCAACAGGGCTGTGAGGAGCAGCTTCCCACAGCACATTCCATGCAGCTGGCCGCAGGAAAGCACTTTACAGGGAAGATCAAATGGATCCATATGAGAGAGAATCCTCCCATTTTGAACTTCTCTCTTTTGAATTTTATTTGAGACATAATTTTTTAGTGTCCATCATTGATTCCTCTGCAGGTCATCATACTGATTTCTTTCAGAATGTATTTTGCTGCTATGGGCAGGGGCAGAGAGACGCTGCATGGAATTTTGCTGAAATCCAAGGCATCTGATCCCATGCACTATAAAATCATCATTAAAAAACCAAATTCTTATCCCACACATCTTGTAAGACAGGCACTGTGCAAGATGCTTTCCCATATGTGTAAGTCCACTCTTATTTTTGTCACCAAACTGTATGGTCATTAATTCTCTTTCTCACTGCGTGTTTTGCCAGGTATTCTAATGACCAGACCTGTGGCAGGTCCTGTGTGCCTTGTTTCCACCTTCCAGATCCTGAGTCCAGCCTCCTCCTCACTGGCCCTCTTCCATGCACAACTTCTAAGTTATCTATGAGACTTTTTCTGTGTTTTTAGTTTTACTTGATGACTTGATGTGTGAGTATCTTTGTCCCTAGAAGGGCCTGCAAGCCTCAAAGACTCCGGGAACTTCCTATCGTGAGTCACGCTTTCCATGGAAAAGCATATTATCAGGGGCAAATTATTGCCACCACACCTATTCCAGTAAGTGTTTACGGAGTGCATTCTCAGGCACTGAGATTATTATCTTTGTGATGTGTTTTTTTTAATACATACATTTGTATTTTTGAAAATCTCAGAATAACCTACTCCGCTTTGAAAAGAATAACATCAACAATACCAAATAGTTGATTTAGAAATCTGTTTACTAGTTTTGGGCCATATACCTTACTTTTTCCCCCTTGGACACAAAAATAATAGTATTTCTGTAACCTGCAATATTTTCTTTGTGGTCATAAGTGTAAAGCCTAAATTAAAGGTATAACTAAGATTTAGTTTGTTGATTAGATTTCATTAATATTAAATTATTTTTAATCTATGATAGTCTTTTGAGAGAAATACATTTGTTCGTTAACTGTAGCTCAACCAGTTCTGTCTCCTTTGCTGTTTTTTGAAAAAGATACACGGTGGTGATAATAGCTAACATTTATTGCGTTGCTTTTATAGTCACTGGGTGTTTTTGCAGGCCTAATCTCATTGAGGTATGGTTTCTGTTCTCCAAAAACTTACACTGAATAACAGAGGAAGAAAACCTAATATATACAGAAGTATTAACTGTGTTGTATATAAATTTAAATATCAGAGAGAGAGAGAGAAAGCTTAATATAGGTTAAATAAATCGTACTAAATGCATCTGGTAGGCTTTATAAAAAATGTATTAGTTGAACTTCCCTGTACTCAGACCACAGGACTGGTAGCTCACTAAACTTTGATTTATGAGAATGGTAGACATTGTTCATGAACTCTCCAGGTACAGAACATACCTGTACCTAATCAGCTTTGGTGGATTAATGCATTTAAAAACCAGAAAAACGTGGCATTGTGGAATAAAATCATTACCAGTAGGAACTTCGACCATAATAAATTCTGCCCTTATTCTTGAGAACAAACCAATGAGTTGTTTCAGATGCATTATGTGGTTCTCTTTCATTTGCCTCCTCTATGGTGCTACATTCTCCCCAAAGAACCACTTAAAGGTCTTGTAGTTTGCTATGTTTTCCATCAGTTTCTTAACTACAAAGCCTCGTTACCTCAAGTTATACCATTCCTTCCCTATGGAGATGTGGGTAGCAGGAGGACGATTCAGACTCAGAATTAGCTCAGTTTTGCATTATGAAAAATGGGAGTTCCATTATGATTTCTCTTTTTGCTTGAATTTCATTCTGTTACTAAGCATCAATCTCAGCTCTTTTATTACATAGTAAATATGCAACTCACTATAGCTCCAGGGTTAGAAGACCATTGAGGACCCCCCCAAAGGCTCAGATATGTTATTCTGAATATAGGTTTATGTTCCATTAATTGTGCTTATGGTTCACTAAACACAGTAAGAAACTGTGTAGTATCTTATGTGAAGGGTTCATTATATGGAGCCTTATAATTTTAAACAGAACCTGGGTCAGTGATTCTCAAACCTGGATAGCATGATGAATTTTAGAATCTTAGGTCCTAATATTTAAAGATCCTGAATTGGTAGACTTGGATAAACCATGGACATCTGCATTTTAAACCAGCTTCAGTTTATTCCAATATAATTGAACTACCTTCCTTGAGAAATGCTGGCTTGGATTCATTAAACTTTCTTTTTTCTTTTTTTCTCTTTTCTTATTAAATCATAGCTGTGTACATTAATGCAATAATGGGGTATAATGTGCTGGTTTTATATACCATTTGAAATATTTTCATCAAACTGGTTAACATAGCGTTCACTGCATTTTCTTAGTTATTGTGTTAAGACATTTATATTCTACACTTAGTAAATTTAATGTGTACCCTTGTAAAATGCACCGTAGGTGTGGTCCCCCCAATTATGCTCCCTCCACCCATCCTTGCCCCTCCGCTCCCCTCCCTGTCCTCTTTCCCCTTCTTCTTGGGCTATAGTTGGGTTATAGCTTTCATATGCAAGCTATAAATTGGTTTCATAGTAGGGCTGAATACATTGGATACTTTTTCTTCTGTTCTTAAGATACTTTGCTAAGAAGAATGTGTTCCAGCTCCATCCATGTAAACATTAAAGAGGTAAAGTCTCCATCTTTCTTTAAGGCTGCATAATATTTCATGGTGTACACATATCACAATTTATTAATCCGTAAATAAATGGGTCTATGGGCACTTGAGCTTCTTCCATGATTTAGCAATTATGAATTGGGTTGCAATAAACATTCTGATGCAAATGTCTTTTTTATAAAGTGATTTTTGGTCTTCTGGATATATACCTAGTAGAGGAATTGAAGGATCGAACGGCAGGTTTATTTTTAGATCCCTAAGTGATCTCCAAACATCTTTCCAAAAGGAACATATTAGTTTACATTCCCACCAGCATTGTAGTAGTGTTCCCTTTTCTCCACATCCACGCCAACATCTCTGGTTTTGGGATTTTGTGATGTGGAATAATCTTACTGGGGTTAGACGATATCTCAGAGTGTTTTGATTTGCATTTCTCTGATGATTAAGGATGGTGAGCATTTTCTCATGTGTCTGTAGGCCGTGTGCCTGTCTTCTTTAGAGAAGTTTCTCTTCAAGTCCCTTGCCCACCCTGAGATGGGATCACTTGTTCTTTTCTTGCTAATATGTTTAGGTTCTATGTGGATTCTGGTTATTAAAACTTTGTTGGAGACATAACCTTCAAATATCTTCTCCCATTCTGAGGACTGTCAGCTTTCTTTACTGTGTTTTTGGCTGTGCAAAAGTAGTTTGATCAGATCCCAGAAATGTATTTATGGTGTTGCTTCAATTGCCTAGGGGGTATTCCTCATAAACTATTCTCCCAGGCCGAGTTCTTCAAGTGTTTTCCCTGCACTTTCTTCTAGTATTTTTATAGTTTTATGCCTTAAGTTTAAATCTTTAATCCAGTGAGAGTCTATCTTAGTTAATGGTGAGAGGTGTGGGTCTAGTTTCAGTCTTCTACAGGTCGCCAGCCAGTTCATCCAGAACCATTTGTTAAATAGGGAATCTTTTCCCCACTGAATGTTTTTAATTGGCTTATCGAAGATTGAATAGCTGTAAGTAGCTGGGTTCATCTTTTAGTTCTCTATTCTGTTCCATACATCTACCTCTCTGTTTTTGTTCCAGTACCA